>JAOTRI020015078.1:0-18887 GCA_028564885.2 Zoanthus sanctaehelenae | reverse complement strand
ACATGATAAAAGAACTTGAGAGACCCCTGGTCATTGGCTATGACTCGCTCTCTTAAGGAATCCAACGGCATAACATCAGCCAGTGCTATAAGCAATTTTCTATGATAGTAACAATAATAATAATAATAATAGTAATAATAATAATCTTTTTATTTGCTCTTCAAAATAAATACAGTATATGTTACATGACAACAACAATTACATATTAAAAATATTAGATTAATTAGAAAAAAGAAATAGTGAGAGCAGGGAAGCTAAGTAAACTATCAGTTATCGAGTTAGTTTCCCTAAACAGTATTTTAACAGTCTAAACAGTATTTTAAATCAGTGGGGTAAACCTTGGTATCCTTGCCAACTATTGAGGAGGGAGAATGAACATTCTCGTATTTGAGTGATTGATGAAACCAAGAACATTATCAAAAGTATTGGACTGATATGCTGTACATGTCACAAGAAGAAAACGGGATGTAAAGGAACATGTAATATTTGCAAGCCAACTACGTTCCGCAAATGACTAATAAACTTTTAAATTGCCACTCTTTTTTAGACAAAAAGGTATAAGCTTTGCAACAATGTCTGATTAAAGCAAGATCGAAATCCACGAAGCAACCAATCACATACTTTTCTTTTCTGACGCATGAGACTCAGCTTTCTTTCAAACAGTTCTTGTCTATCTCCGAAATAAGAATTTCTGACAGATTAGTTTTCCTAAGCTTGAAAGTAAGATTCTCAAGACTGGTCTTCAAACCTAATAAACTATACCCAGACGAAGTACTACTTGCGTTATACTACTATATTCATTATAGTATCAGTTGCATCCCAAAGAGAAACGATCTTTTATTCATTGGGGTCCCGAACTGCGAACTTGGCAACAACTCAGCTACAAATACCTCGAATGTATTAGAAATACAAGAAAACTGTTTGCCCTTCTTGTTCTCTCAACATCATGTTACAAAATAAACAGCTTGTTACTGGACCATCCAATATATTCCATCTTCAGCATCCAGTTAGACTAGATAAATACTTCTACAATAAGATTATCACATGATACACACCAAATTAAGTTAAGATTGTCTTGAGTAAAAATAGATTTTCTCTCCTACCATATTATAATCACTGCTTTGGGCCACACAGGTGTTTCTGCTGACTTAGTATGCATGGCAGAACAACCTCTACACACAGTGCCATTAATGAAGTTCTTTAACAAGAATGAAGGCCAAACAAGTATCCTTGGAGATGATTACAGTATTCCACATTGGATCAACCACAGTTTCTATACATTACCGAATTCACGTACTGCAGCCAGGAGAGCGTATGTTCCTAGAATCAGGGCACCAGATGTAGTCTTGAATTATTTTGGAAAAAACTCTGTTGATATCCCATTTTGTGAAGGTACTTATTAACCACTTTTTGTATTAAAACTTAATTTTATTATTTTGTTGCAAAATGGACATTATCCGAAATAATTTAATAATATTCACAAGGATATAGTTTAGATAAATTAAGCTTTCAATCGTAGCTTTCAAGTTTGGTATTACCTGGTAGTTATTAGTTGAATCATGTACATCATTTACGGTATTATCTTCCTTTGTTAAACTTTTTCACTTTCCAATTTTGTGTTGTAGGAATATGTTATTGTCTAGTAACAGATGTTGTCTTTATCTAGAAGTTAAGCACACAAAATTTGCGGATTGCGAGTATTCTCTGACAAAAAAAGTTTTAGTTTTTCCAGATAGTTTTCTTGTTACAGGACCGAATTACAACTCTGGAAACTACTCAGAACTTGATGAGCAATCGAATCAAATCCTAGATTTCGTGGATTACGATGAATATGACACCAAAGTTTTTCGTAATGCGTCTACAAAAGGTCGCGAAAAAACAAGAAAAGCGTTATTGCTTTCAAGGAAGGCACACAGTAGTCATCATGACGTTGAAATGCTCGGCCAGTATGGAGCCTTTCCAGAGACTATTGAGAAATCCAACTTGTCTCCTGAAGACAGAGTTGGAATACCATTTCCTTCTAAAGCTGCTGCTGTAAGTACTACATCTCCCTTTAATACTCTATAGCTTTGATTGTCATTTGGAACAGCCAGAAATTACTTTGGTATATTCTCTTGCCTACCAATTTGAGTGAAAGAACTAATAAAGGAGTTCATTTCTGAAATCCTACTTTGATGAGGTTAATGTTGACATGTTTTAATTTTTTTGTTTAGCATTGTGCTAATTGACTTTAAATTGTATTTATACCTGCAGCCACGGCAAAGCAATCTGCACCAATCACGTTTAGCTACGTCAGCTGAGACTTCATTATATGAAAGAACAGGTAATAAAAACTTTGAAGAGTGTATCGAGTTAAAACAAGAAAAATCGTAATGTTTGTTTTCAGTATGTTAAAAAGATATAAAAGTTAAACTGTTTTTGAAACTGAAAAAAATAGAAAGTCAGTTTTTCTTAAGTATCGTCTGTGGATATTGTAGGGCTATTATCGTTTGGCTCCTTATAGAAAAATTATTTGCAGATAGAAACATTGCAATAAGTGAAATTTGTCCGGGTTTTCAGCTAGATATGTTATATTAAAAAAGTTTCCTCATTTTTGTTTAAAGGTTATTGTGTTTCCCTCCAACAGCACTATATGGTAGAAAAGCGGCTAGTGATGACAATGTACAATACCTTAATGTGGGTATGGATAAACAATCAGCGTTCATGGTGGGCAGTGCTGGCACAGTTTTACCACATTTCCGCACCACAGACCATAAGACTTCCCAAAGGGGTCTTATCAATCCATTCAAACCCTCAGGCATTCCATGCAAGTGGACATGCAATCGTCATCGCTGGTCAAACGCTTTTCCCAAAGGCCCTGGAGGAGAATCGCTATTTCGACATCACACAAAAGTTACGGCTGTCGACGAAGAAGAAGGAACAACTTTAAAGGTACAATATTAAGTGCTGTATGCTTTTTCGAATCAATAGCTATACAGTTGGAAGGATTTTGTTGCAATTCCTCTACAGTAGAAAAAATTGGTCAAACGTTTTAACACAAAAAGTCTCTTCTAGTTACACCGCGAGGAAAAATAGACTTCGAGTCAATAGCCAATGAGACCATAGGCTGAATGAGCTATTCAGAGTCGTACTCCTTGAGTCCTAGAGGTCTAATTGTTCTA
Source organism: Zoanthus sanctaehelenae (assembly GCA_028564885.2). Classification (NCBI taxonomy): domain Eukaryota; kingdom Metazoa; phylum Cnidaria; class Anthozoa; order Zoantharia; family Zoanthidae; genus Zoanthus; species Zoanthus sanctaehelenae. Next base: position 15,726 of record JAOTRI020015078.1, on the reverse strand, counting down.
GTATAAACCTACTGTTCAGTAAAATGAATGAGCTATTCAGAGTCGTACTCCATGAGTCCTAAAGGTCTAATTGTTCTAGTATAAACCTACTATTCAGTAAAAAAAAAGATCCACAAATTAAATTTCCAATAGGTCTTGATATTAGCGAAAAAATTATAACTTTGACAATAACAACTACGATTTTAAAAGACAAGTTTCGGCATGTTTATGCCGTCATCACTTTATTAGAATGAAATAGTTACAATGGATAATTAGATATAAATAATAAGCTAGTTAATAAATAAATAATTTACAGTAATTACATCATGCATTACAAGCAATGTCGCGGAAGGTATAAAGCTAAAAAAAAAATTTACGTGGTGTAATTGTTTATTGAGGGGTTATTTTTATTAATATGTAGGACTTCGTTAAGTTTAAGATCAATGGGATTGAAAAAACAGGACGGTGTATATAAACTATAACGACAGAAAGTCCGGTTAGGGCGGAGGTGTTCTTCAGGCAGTTCATAAGGATTTGGTTTCTATTCGAAGGATGGATCTTGAACAGCATTTATTGGAAATTCTATTCTGCGAGATTCAACAAAAATCGAGAGACAGTGTGTTGTTTGGAATTGTTTATCGTCCACCTTGTGCTAATATGGATTTCCCTCTTTCCTTTCGAATTTGCCTTGACAAGATCAGCAGGACTCGGTTTTCCTCGGTGATATTGGCTGGTGACTTCAATTTTCCTAACATTGATTGGCACACAGTCTCACCAACATTGAGTAACCCTCATACTTTAGATCTCTGTTCAATTGTGAATGTGCATTTTTTGTCTCAATGCAACTTTGCTCCTACAAGGACTGTCAATGGCACAGCCAATATTCTGGACCTGATCTTAACAACTTCTTTAAGCTTGACGGTGTACATAAACTTTTGCAAGGAGATTCAGAAAAATGCTAAAAAGCGTATGAGTTTTTACCGCTCACTGTGTGTTCTTTAATCCTAGTAGAAAAATGGCGACTGGTTTCTCCAATATAGCGGGAATAAATATCCCGCAGAAGTATATTGATATACTACTAGGGATTTATGAGCATCAGGAGTACGATCTTTTTAAAAACTAAACTTGTTAATGTTTTTAATTTTAAAAGAAGTAAAAATTAACTTGATATTAATGTTCGTTTACAAAAACGTTTGAGCAACTGTTGGAATTTTATTTCCGTTATTCTACAGTAGTGACCAGTAAAGGGAAGCTTAAAATAGCGTGTATTGTTATCATCATTAACGTTGCGGCTTTGAACAGAAGACTTATTCAGATACTGCTTGAAAGTTTTGTCAGTGATGTGTGAAGAAAAAGAATTACGCTTGAGAGTATCGGAAAGTTTGGATAAGACTGATTTTGTAACGAAACGGAGTAAAGCTAAAAAACATAGTCAAAAGACCAGAGTAAACTTTTTTATGAAAAACATTGTTAATTAATACATTCAAAAAAGAATGTTTGTCGTCAGTTTGTTTCTCAAAAGTGAATGTAATGTTCTTATGCTGAGAATGAATAAAATCAAAAAATGACATGACGTCCTGTTCATTATTAAAAACCCAAAAGGTATCATCAACATAACGATTATACCATAAAAGGAAAGACTCGTCAAAATTATTAATCTACGTTTCTTCGTGGAAGCCAAGAAAAAGGTTAGCTGAGATGGGTGAAAGAGGAGAGCTCATGGCTACTCCATCGACTTGGTCATAACACTTACTTTTGTTGCACAAGGATTTGCTAATTAGAAACCGGTTCTCAAGCTTAGATCTGGCTTGTAACCCGATTTGATTGTCTCACCACTCAAAGCAAGCCAGAGAACTTCAAACCAGTTGTTGCATTTGATATTTTTGTAAATGTGAAAACCTTCACTCAGTGTTTACTGTTTCCCCTACAGTTAAAGTATCGATCCGCAGATAAAAAAAAACTGAAATTAAAAAAATAAACTACAGTTACTAATATTTTACCTCGGAAGGTTACTTTTCTCAATACCAAAGAGTAACAATAATATAGCAGTAACAATATTTATGATATTAATGATATTACCAACAGATATCGTATTTATGATAAGAGTAGTATTAGTAATATTAATAACGTGCCTGCTTCACGAAAACTTATCTTCAGCTTTGTGTTAAGCTAATCTACTTTTTATAATACAGACAATAAACAAGCAAGCCAATGCCACAAATCAATCCCAGACCAAACAGCACGAACTGTATTATTACAATAGAAAAAGCGAACAGGTAGAGTCCCTTGTGGCAATACCGCACGCTATCATAATCATAGTAGTTTGGGGGGTAGTTTGAAAAAACCCAAACTGCGCCAGAAAGGAGCCAAGCTACATTAAAGACAGCCAGCACGTAGCCCAGGGGATTGTGGGTGGTTGAACCTCCTTCGTCTACTCCTGTTGGATGGCAGCATCCAGATACAAGAAAAAAACAACCAGCGACGATGAGGTAGATCGGGATTTTCACCTCCGCATGACAGGAATTGAGATACACGGAGCCTGCGATCAGAAAGGTCAGAAAGATTATAAAGTTTACTAAATCCAAAAAAGCTCAGGAGACTATTGATAACTGCTTTGTAATGTTGAACAAAGATAACAAGATTACGATTCTCTAGAATTATTTTTCGGTAATATTTAGACATTGCAGTACTAAACCGATTGGAAAGCATACGTGTTCGTTCATAAAATTTGACAAAAAACAATACAAAAGGAAGACATATTATAGAATACTTACCAACTGATATCATGGCGATTGGTAGGACAGCTAAAGCGCATAAGATTGGACAGAGAATGGCAAAACTCACTGTAAAGAGAAACGAATTGATAGAAAAACTTGGTTGAACTAATTGATCTATACAGACTACAATATAGCAACATATATGTTAGCGATATTGACTTTAAAATAATATTATTATTGGGATTTTTAGACTAAGAGCTTTCCTTGTCTTCTCCCAACATCCCGACCGCTTTGTTTATTCTGCCTGGAAACACATGGAGAAGTATATGTTTTATTGCTAAGTTGTACTTGATGAGATTCGAATATTTCGGTGACTTTCTTTACTGCCTAAGCCAACTCAGCTTTCCATCCTGCCGGGTTAGGTAAATGGATAACCTGCGATGGATTAGTGCCCAGTCTAAGGAAGTCAAAGACTCTCATCCGGAGATAAGCGCTAGTCCCGAGGGCCATTAGTCTCGTAAAAGGATTTAGCCTAGTTAGCTTCGCACAACCTAACTCCGCTAGTAAGTGCAGGTAGAAAGGTAAATACTTTGCAAGGCTATAGTGGTCCATTGCGGGACCGGCGCTGCTAGTCCAGTTCAATCACAGTGTAGAGTACGCCTTTTAAAATCGTTTTTTTTGGGGAGGATGGAGTGTTTACTGGACATCGAGTACAACAACGACAATTTTAAATCACAACGATAAGAAATAGCAAACAAAAGATTGATACAACCACTTGATTGATACTCTCCAGATTAGACTGTTGTGATATAGTCACGTTCCCACTTCCCTAGCACCTCTTGAAGAGATTTCTACGTATTAAGTTTGCAACCGCTAGCTTTGTAGCAGGTCGATATGTAAATAGTTCAGTTCAGTTTATTTTTGTCACACTTATAACAACTATATAAATACATAAAATGCATAAATAGGAAATAATAAATATAAATAGTGGCGAGAAGGACCATAAAAACCACAAGGCTTGAGCGAGATGGTCTTCCTCGTTACAAGCAGTGATAATTAAAGTTGTCTCAAAATTGGTCAGGTAGACTTAAGTTTAAATTAAGTATTATGAAGTTAAACTGAAAACGTTTTTTATAAAAGTAGTACTGACACACACTTACACAGGAAACAAAATATAATAAAAAAAGAAGAAAGATGGGAGTTTTAGTAGTCTAAAAGATATGTTTTTAACTTGCCAGTAAATATGGATTGGTTCATTGCAGACTGAATATCAGTGCTAAGAAAGTTTATTAAATTTTGGTCCTCATGCTCAGTTAAATTAGTTTGGCTACCGGTACGGGAGCGTCGAGACTGGCATTAAGATCGCTCAGAAAGCCGTGCGGTTTGATAGATTCTTCACAAAACATAAACAGTGTATCAAGAGAAGCCTATCTTTGAAAAACTTTTAGGATTAAAGAACATTCTTAAAATAATAGTCTAGCTCAATATTCTAAAATAATGTACGGTTAAAGGCCATAAAGATTCTAAGTCAATCTCACTAATGAGGAAAAGTAAAGAATAACAATACTGAATAACAGCAATATATCTTTTTAATACACTTGACTCCCTATCATTCTTTATACTACTCTTAAATGATAAAACCTACCCGTGCCGGCGAGACAGCCACAATATTTTTTCATTTTTTCCTCTAGCGTCATTGTGACATGCAAGTCAGCTTTGAAAAGAAAAGAAAATTTTCTAGGTGTTGTTGTCTTTAGAAAGGCCGCCAGGACCGTGTTGCCTTCAAAGTAATTTCATTTTCTATATTTTCTTTCTTTCGACTAATTATTTATTTTACAATGCAATTATTTTGTGTTTTTAAACGCGCAATAAAGGGCCACCTGTTTAAGGAGATAGTTCCCTTCAGTTGTCGCTCAAACCCCTAATGGTTAAAAGCGTATGCCCATCCATATCACCTTTCACTCTCTCTCTTGAAATTTCAAAATCGACACTTCAGTTTCATAAATTTTTGTTGATTTCTGTTTCATACAGAAGAAAAATATTACGAAATAAAAAATATATATATATAAGAAATAATTGCAAACTTGTAGTTTTTGGCAGTTAAAGTTGATTAATTTTAGTATTTAAATTACTATTATTATTTATGTGTCAGTAGTATTGTTTGTATGTATGTCATGACCTGCCTTGTAATTCAGTTCATACTGCAAAAAGGTTGAATAAACAATCATTATTATTATTATTATTACTATCTTTATGTATTTTATTGTTCAGAGAGGAAGTTGAGCTGCATTTTGAATTTCGCATCTAGATTTAGCACTTGACGGTGTTTCCATAGAAACTTGCGTATATTATTCTTTTACATAATATGCATCATAACTAACCTATTCATTTATATATCATACTATGTCCTATATGTGATATTATGTACCTACAAATTTACTGCTTCAGCAACATGAAGAGCCATGTTGGGAAAGTATTATTCAAGCTGAAAGATTCCTTAGACACTGATACGTCATACATTTTCACTTCCGTGTTTGTTGCAGTAAAACTCGCGTTGCAAATTGATTAAAAAATATTGGTCTTTAATTTCAATTGTTTTCAACCCATTGCAAATCAAGCTTTTCTGTAATATGTGAAAATGTTTGATGCATCATTGTCTCACGATCGAATTTTTCTCCGTTTAAGAATTATTTAAAAATTATGTAATGCTCAAAATTTTATAATTTTAAGAAACCAAGTTTATATAACAACCAAGAGAATCGGGTTTCAGGAATTTTAAGAAGTTTCTAAGAATCTTGATGAGGCTCAATTCCTGACCCGTATGTTTCTATAGAAACGCTGAATGTGTAAACAAAATTCTTATGGTAAAAAATATGTTTGTTTAGTAGTCAATTGACGTTTATTTAATAAAACAACAAACTCTTCGTTTTTGAGGTCATACAATGATGTACATCTGTGTTCATTATTTGACTGAGTACGAGTTAATGAAGAATTATTTAAGACTTAAAATGACAGAATTTTAAAATAGGAACCGTCAGGCTCATTAGGCTAAAAGTTCGAGTCTTACAAAAGAGTATTTGACTGGATTATTAACACTATTAAGAGGAGTAATAAGAACAAGAAACAAAACTCGTGACTGGCGCATGCGCGTTACATTTCCAGCAATTAACATGTATATCGTAAATATTTTTAAAACAAGAAACCGAAACAATATAAGATCGCATTATAACAATAAATAGCAGTGACTTTTTCTTTTCTTTTAACTAATTAAATTTCTAAATCATCTAAAAACCAAAAAAAGTAACAGAAATTTTACTGTAAATGCAATAGCTAATTCTATTCAAAATTACTCGAATAAAAATTAACACGAATGTTGACATTTGCAACATGAAGATATGGGTGAACGAAACGAACATCTTCTCGGATATTTTATTCCATTTGAAACAAGTTCGGTTTTTGAGTTGTTGAAATGTCAAAACTGAAGCCATTTCATTAGAATTGCAGGATATAATATGCAGTTAAAATGGTGCCCTACGTACTAATGAGTGACAAAACTTTCAGTTGTGTTTTACATAGGATCGTGTGTCATTACAATCAAACTTACATTGAAAAAGTATGGAACTGTTCTCAATAAAAACAAGCCTCAAAACTTACTTTTGAACACTGAAGTGTTGAACGAAGTATGGCTTGAAAGGCACAAAAGTTAGCACGGAAGCAAAAGACTTGCAGGTTTTGAATCTCAAATAATCAGATTGTATTTATCATTTTATGTAATATCCTCACAACTTAGTGAAGGTCATGCGTTGATCTTCCGACCTAAGTCCGAAATTGTAATTGATTTCCGATCATGTAAAATTCCAGGAAAATAAAACTTGTCGAAAGCTTATGCATGATTAATTTTTACGAGATTCGCAGCGAACACACTCGTTTTTAAACATTATACTTCGTATCGTAAGATCATTTAACTTCAACTAATTTTGCATGTTTAAAAAAATCATTGCTAATTTCTTGTATCTCATCTGCATTTGCACTCTTATCCCAAAAGGCAAAGCCATTTAAAAATAAATTGTATTTCGATACCAAAATCATTTTAAAATAGTAAATTACGTATCATTATTCTCGAAACAAAAAATGTTTCTTAAAAATATTTTCAGCCTCAAATCAGCCAAAAATAAGAATATACCGCCTCGGTTTGAAAAACAATATTCTTGTATAAAACGAGTGTATATCAGTCCAAACAACTCGGCTTAGCAAGTAAATTGTAAACGCTGATTGAGTGAATTGAAAGGATAAAGGGAAATGATTTTGGATGCGAAAGGTCCTCATCAACTGGCTCAAGTGCGAGCTAGATAAAGAGAAGATAGCATCAGAATTGAGCCCGCGGCCAGCAGAAAAATTAGTGTATCGCGTTCTTCTTCCTTCAACGCAGTAGGACCAATAGGATTTTGTCATACAAAACAAGTAATTTATTTCAGTTTAAAACTTCAAATTTTTTGTTGTCATGTCTGTTTCCGAAGTTCGATCCCCGAATCTGCAGGTTTTCAATATTGTGTGGCTTTAGTTTATGTCAATCCAAAGTTGACTGGGTCAGTTTCATTTCTAATGAGGAGGATCATGAGATTAGTATCTTATGAGGATAGACCAGTATCTTATGAGGATAGACCAGTATCTTATGAGGATAGACCGGTATCTTATGAGGATATACCAGTATCATATGAGGATATACCAGTATCTTATGAGGATAGACCAGTATCTTATGAGGATAGACCAGTATCTTATGAGAATAGACCATTATCTTATGAGGATAGACCAGTATCTTATGAGGATAGACCAGTATCTTATGAGGATAGACCAGTATCTTATGAGGATAGACCAGTATCTGCGGGGAGCTCAACTGCTCAACACTACGGAGGAGTGACTTGGTTCAGTTATTGTAAAAACTTCAGATTCTTGATTCAAATTAAGGAATGAGGCAATTAAATGAAACTGATGCAAACCATAATTTTGAAAAATTTCGAAGATTTGTATGTAGTACTTTCACTATTAAATTAAAAGGAGCAGATGGTTTTTTGGGAGGAAAACTATTCATTGAAGACAATTCTATAAATTATTATCAGAAGAAAATAAATTTAGAAACAACAGAAGTGAAGTTTCCTCACGTCATTATGTGTTCAGTGTCAGGTAATCTTATCTGCTATAAAGCAGTAAATGTTATTGTTTTTATTTTTTAATTTCTGATGGCGAAATCCAATCATATGTGTTGTGCTTAATGGCGGGGTGGGCAAGTCGCAAGTACCACCAGCCTAAAGATATCAGGAACGACACCAGCTGCAAGTTAAGGGAGGGAAATAAAATGTTCTTAACTTCAACATTTATACTAAAGTCTAAACTATTGTTTTATACGTAATCCTCGGAAATCCAAAGCTACTGGCTGGAAGGTTAGGGGCTGCATGACGATAGTGTCTTGAGAACACAGGATGTGAAAATATAAAACAAGTAAATTGAAATAATACAATATTTTCTTTTCCGTTCTTTAACAGAACAAAATGGGAGCCTTTCAATGTGTTGACACATGGTTATTTTGGCTGCCTCAGGTTTTAAAACTTCAAATTGCATTTTTGCTCTTTATATCTTTTGTTTTCTCTAGTGTAAGTTCTATATGGGAAAATATTGTGAATATTGGCTCTAACATACGGATAACAGCTTCTAACAGACGCAATTAAAAGCCCCTGTTTGAAAATTTCAGTCGTGCTATTTCCCCGTGAGTTGTAATAAGCAACTAGTTAATATTTTTCCCAAATGTATTGCACTCATCATCACCATAGCCTAGAGCTACTTTTTTGTATGTACGCCACATTTCGTATTCAACCAAAGATTTTTTTCTTTAGTTGCTACACAAATTCTTAAAGTTAAAGTAAGTAAATGAAAATGCTACGTTGGTGTTTCTACAGAAACATATTTTCGAAGTTGATAACTTATATATTATTATGCACCGTGGTGAAAAATGTTTAAAAACTCGATTCTGTAAGTTAGTATTGATCAATTTTGTCTTAAATCAAATACAAAACAAGGTTTGTACTTGATTTAAAACTTTAGTACAACATTTAAAATATCTTGCTAACAACGTACCGTGAAAGAAGTTCAAATGTATCACAAGAGGAATAAATCAGATTCACCTCGAGGAGAAGCGGCGGAACAAACCCAAATCAATAACGTAATGAGAAACTTGTCAGATGTACAATCAACGTAAACATAAAAGTGAACTCTCCACATAAAGCATTTATGCCCTGTAATGCCATCATGGGTCTTACTCATAATTGAAAAATTTAGACGCTAAAAAGGTGTTTTACCTCTAAGGCTAAATATAAATAATGTATACAAGTAACGCTGTTCATCCGTCTAGAAACTGTTTAAAGAAGACGCTCTAGAAGCGTCCACTGTCCCTCTTCTCACAGCACAACTAGAGTTGTGAGGAATTGTAGGTAACAAATTTTGTCTGGTCGAAGGAATTTTTAACTGGGCTTTGGATCTGACATACGACTGTGTTGCATATGCGTGCTGGTAATGTGCAGCCACTAAATATGGCCTCGCGGGTCAGAGGGACTAAGCCCGTACTGAAAACCCTTAAAAAAGAGCGATCCTGCATGTGAATGTTAGCAGCTGTGGACAGCTCTTTCGGCCTTGTTGGGCCTCATCAGCATGACACAGCTAACAAACAGGCTCAGATTCGAATTTCCACAGACAATTTACTTTACTTTTCAAAGTTTAGTTAGGAAAAGTATATAAGTTTACTTTTGATCTGACAGTTTTGGTCGCCCATTATCTAATCACTCATGATAGTGATCAAAATTGTCGCAGCTTGGAGCTTTGTTACGTAAAACAGTATAAAAAGTGTGTAGTGAATGAATGAAGTTTTAAAAAATCCAGGTAAACTGTTAATTAGTGTCGTTAGTATTCTATATCTTCTGTGTTAGGAATCATCTTTAGGTGTAATTTTGACTTAAGTTTGTAATAGTTTAAACCTCACAAATAGAAATTAGCTTTTTTTTTTGTTGACACGAGTCGTGAATAAAAGTTATTACAATGAGTTTGTCACAGAAATTGGTCATGTTAGATTTACAAACAATTTGTTTAAAGATATATTTGAAATACATTTAAGATGAAATGGGACTTGCAAAATTTATAGTTTAGCGCTTACCACATATATGGGCGGTTCCGTGCTACCAAACATTACCTGTCATAGAAATTGTCTTGATAACTTTTTGCCGTATGCTAAAAATAGCTCTTTTGTATCTTTCTGGCCTTGGAACGAGTATGCTCTTAGCACGGTTGTTTAATTTTGGAGAAAAACCTTTCTTTCACTTTCAAAAAAATCTGAACAAAACACGAAATCCCTGCTTTGGTTAACCTTGACTGACGAGCGATGAGAGGTTGGTAACTAGTATAATTGATTTCTGGTTTATAACGTCAATAGGAGAATGTATAGCGAGTGGCTATAGTCCACGGCCTGTTTTTATATAATTGTTTAGTTAACGCAACGGTAACAAATTTTACAATAAAATGGATATAAACAGGAACATGCTCTCGATTTCCCAATTTACGCTTTTGACGCCAGGGCTTGGAAATAACATAGTAGATATCAGCCCACAGTACTCAGCAAAGGTAAAACCAGAGGCTTCAAATACTATTGAAAAACTTGTAGTCGAACTATTCCTTTTTGGCCATTAGAAGGATAAGAGCATTTAATACATACGAAATCCCACAACTGTTAAAAATAAAATTGATGTCTCGTGAAATCCTCTTTTTAATAACAACATGTATTTGTTCAACTATTTAGAAATACGTATCATTTTACATTTGCGGCAAAATAGAATTGAAACTTTAGCAATTATAAATACAAATGTTATCAATCTTTTAATGTTTCAAAATGTATCCTTGTTGGCTAATTATGACAGGAACACCGGCGGAGCTAGAAGGAAGCATCAGTAGGAGCTAACTGAGGCAATCTTCCCTCTCCCCGTTCTTTTATTACACGTTTCATCCCTTTGAGGAGTTTGAAATAAATCCGCGAAACTTCTTAGCATCAGATCGAGAGCCATCAAATTTAATTGTGAAATCCAGACAAATGGAGACTAGCGTGTTTCCCCCTAAGTAATTCAAAAGGCTCTGGTGTCCTTGTTTTAATAAACTATAATTATTACGTAAAGTCTCTTATTTTCTACATCACGGCAATTAAATATTCTCTGCTCCCCCTTAGTTTTATGTAATCTTTTTCATTGTTCCGCACAGAATTAGATAAATTCAAACTTACAAGTAATTCAAGTTTGTAGGCTAAGGATTATTCATTGTTTGATCAGAGATTTAATGTGCGGTGCATGGGCTACGCTATATAAGGATGAAAGTTAAAAAAAGCGTAAGATAATAATAGCCAGTATACGTAGTGTTTCTAAAATGGCAATTACTTGGCAGTTTAAGCATTTTCCATATGGCAAGGAATTAGTTCTTGTGCAACAGAAATGTAAGGGATATTGGACTTTATAACTCACAAACCAGTACTTAATATGTAAGGATTATTCACATACTAGTACTTAATGTTTTAAGTATAATTCACATATATGGAAGGTGGTCCTCATACTATTACTTAAAATATAAGCAGTTTCTATAATGTAAAACGTTTAGTTCGAACTACAACACCCTTAAAACATCTTCGACCAAAAAGCAAATAAACCTTAAAAACATTTGTTCGACAAGGCCGGTAAAATTATAAAATTCATGTGCACGATGCTGTTCGTTTTCTCAGGTCAGATCCTTCCACTATTTGCTCATAGCTATTTGTGTTTGCTGCAAGTTCCTCTTGACTAAAGCCTGGATTCGTTAATGTTTTCTCAGGTGAGACAGCAACAACATCCTTTAGCTCGTCGGAATCTTTCTGCTGCTTAAAACAGAGTAGAACAAACACAGAAAGGCCCGCAGCAATGGAGACCGAACCTCCCATGTAGAAGGCAGGGCGATACGAGCCATCAAGATCAGTAATCCAACCTGTTGACATACAAAGAGAAATATTTAACCAAATCTTGTACTTTAACCCGTGTTTTCAGTTACGGGCGGCTTGGTTCACACAGCTTGTAAGCTTTTTGCCTTCTGTTCTTCAAGTTTGCAGGTTCCATTTCTAAGACTGGCATTTTCCGCCAATGCTAACTTAGATTTGCATCCTGGATAGCGATCGAGGTCGGTAAATATAATACCACCGTCTGCGAAGGGCAAACATGCAATGGTTTGAGGTATCTGTCAGGCTCAACAATCTGAGATAAGCGCCGCTAATTACGAGTTCATAAAATGAGCTTATTCACTAAGCGAATCTGATATCAACCCCAACACGACTTCGTTCTCTAAAAAACAGGAGCTTGGAAAATTACACATAATCATTTCAAGGGAGGAAGCAGTTAATCAGTACCACTTAGCCCACTAAAGAATGAGAAGTGACAAATCTCACTCTTAACTGCTTATCCTTCGAATTGTTCATTTGTAATTTCCCAGAATTTTGTAGACACGTGATTATACCCACGCAAGATCTCTCTCCGTGTCAGGAGAGGAACTTGGGAATAAGCTTGCAAGATCGAGAATGAAAAACATTTCATAGAACAAATTGAGTGCGCGCCACTTGAATCAAACAGCATTCAAATGAAAATGGTTCAATCTCTTCAAGCACTTTCTCTGTATTTCAACAATTATTGAATCGATTTTCGGTGTATTTTTTTTCGCCCTAATTGGTGGATAATTTTTCATAATAATGATTAACTCCATCTGTTACCTACCAGCAAAGGGAAGGCCAACTAAAAGAGCGATAGCAGTGAAGCATTGTTGCATTCCCAAGGCAAAAGCTCGCGATTCCCCATCGACGCTTTTCAACACAAGTACACTCATAAGTAAGATAAAAACGCCATCACAAGCGCCATATGCGATGATATAAGGAACAAGACCACTGTAGCTCCTGATGTGAGGTAAAAGAACCGTTGCAAGGCCGTTGCCAATTAATGAAGCTTGATACAGGTATTTCTCATCCATCCAATTCGTGCTAATGATAACTCCAGAAAGAAGGAGGGAGATAACTGATGCAATTCCCAAATAAATGAACAGATCGGCAGCTTTCGACGCAGGAATACCAAGATCCTTTGCATAACCAGGCTGTTGGTAAACAGGTTTCGATTACAGGATTAAATAAATGGAAACAAATAAAATAATAAATACTGAAATTTTACATTTTTAAGGCTTTGTATATATACAAAGTACAACAACTGACATTGATATTGCGACAATTGCAGTAAACAAATCATAATCACTTGCATACTTACTAGATAAACAGCCATAGAACTTTTAAGTAATTGACAAAGAACATTATGTATGGATCAAAATATAAAATAAAGCATAGGAGATGATAAAGGCTTAGTGGCTTGTAATGGCAGTGGTCATTGCATGACATGAAGAACATTTAGATTAAAAGTTGTACCATGGAAGGCTTGATTTGTTTTGCATCTTTCTTTTCATAATATACCTAACTACAATAGCTATCATAGGAAAAAGTCTTGATTTCTTTTGAATCAATTACAGCATTTCGTACTTCTACAGGGAGAAAAGAAACAAAAAAGTTTAGAACACTGTCTCTCCCTAAATAAAGTGAAAAGTAAAAATAGAAGGTAAAAAACAAAAGCAAAGGATTAACGAATAAGGTAAAGAAAGACAGAAAAATCAATGCACATAGAATTGAAAGAGTTTATGGAAAAACGAACACCTAACACAACGTGATTCCTCGTTAAGGAAGATTACGACAATTCCATGCAAACTTTTCGATGCCAACTTTACAAACCTGAACCGTTCTTCAACAACTTCTGCATTTTGCGTCTACAAGGCATTTAATTGTAAGATATGGAAAATATACCATTTGAAACTTCCCATTAATTTTGAAATTTGCATTACCCGTGCTAGCTGCAACTCCCTCCGCACAAACTTTCAATCAAAATACCAATGTTTCAACTAATATTTGAGATGTTATCATCAAAAGAACATTTGTGTTGTGTAAGTCAATATACAAAATATGGTGCGAAGACTGATACTATGGACAAAGACCAAGAACCAGAAATTCAGAAGGGAAGAATGATATCATGAGAGCCATAGTGTTTAAACGTTCAACTCACCACGTTAACCTTTGGAATGTATTGTGAAAAGTAAGCCAATGTACTACTAACGACAGTCACTGCGTAGAGAGGCCGCTTCCAAACTGAGAAGTCTACTGATGTTTTCTTATTATTTTCTTGATTTTCACCTGAGTAACAGAAAAGTTTTATTTATCATCTTGCTACACATGCGCATTTACTCGTGGTGGGTCATTGGACGAATGATTACTGACGTCACATGCACTTTAACATTTGCATTCAGAAGCAAAAATAACGAGAAAACGATTACGCTTCAAAACTTGTCTTGCCAAAAGAAGAAATGGATTGCAGTCTTCAAAAAAATGCTAAGAACGTCTCGAAATTATTGCAAAACCGATGATAAAAAATAGTCTTTTTTTTAGATAACCATCTTTGAGAGATCGAACTACGCTAACCCATCGATATTTCTTAGTATACATAACAAAATATTTAAACCTCGGGGAAGCAGCATATATTGTGGTCCATGGATGGTCACGTTTCTCTCGGCTTTGCCTCGAAACACATCGGCGGAGTTCTGGAAACTACAAAACATACCGTGTATCCCTCGGTTTCAGTTTATAAATGTTAATTGTTATCTCACGTAAACTAGTTTTTAAAGTATACGAATCGCTGCTGCACCTCCAACAGATTACCCACGAGTCCAGAAGATAGCTCGTCAAAAATGGTCTGAAACTACTTTTTTGCCTTTTCGTTTTTTGCCTTTTTATTTTATGCTGCTTTGTTTTCTGGGTAAAACTAAATCCTTCTCAGATTATTGTGGCTCGTTGGAGCCGGCTCTTATCTCCACTTTCTGAAGTGTTGAGCAGATAAGAGTCTTTGACTCTCCCTGGAAGGGACTCTTATTGATTACGTCATGGTATCTCCCAGCAGATGCTGGCACTCCGTTAGGTTAATTGAAAGGATGGAAAGCTGAGTAATTTTAGGCAGAAAATAGGGTTGCTGAATCTGCGCTGATGAAGCAGAGGTGGACAATAGCTGCTTAAAGCGAGTTATCTTTTGTATTTAATTTGTGATACAAATTTTTTGACTAAGCCTATAGATCTGCAAATGAAGTTATAAATTATACACTCACCATTTACTAGGGAACCAGCTTCAGTGTATCCAGGTTTGGCATCTAAGTTTTCATTGCTGTCTCTGACACTAGAAGTGTTTGACTCTTTGTCCTCCACCTGACAACTTTTGTTCGGGATGTAAGTACAGGCTAGGAAAATGACGACACAAACCACCCCGGCCATAATTCGGAAAGTTTTTCGCCATCCATATGACGACAATAAAAGCTGAAGGCACGGCCCACAAACTAAGATACCAACAAACAACCCTGCCATGACTAGACTGAGGGCCAATGAGCGCCATTTTGTGAAGTACTCGGAAATTATTAGTATCCCAGGAAGATACACAAAATTACATCCGGTTCCAAAGAGTACCCCGTATGTGAGGTAAAGAAGTTCCACCCGGTTGACGAGTGAAGATAACCCGAGAGCCAAACTACACAGGACGCTTCCAATTATAGTCATTGTGCGACAACTAAACCGATCACTGAGTGGTCCAGAAAATGGTCCTAGAAGAGATACTAACGACATGGCTATGGAACCTACCCAAGCTGGAGAAATAAACAACAATCTCAATGATAATAATACTAGTTTGAGTAACAATAGTAATAGTAGTAGTAGCAGTAGTTGTTGTTGTAGTAGTAATAGTAGTAGTAATAGTAGTAGTAATAGTAGTAGTAGTAATAGTTGTTGTAGCAGCAGCAGCAGTAGTAGTAGTAGTAGTAGTAGTAGTAGTAGTAGTAGTAGTAGTAGTAGTGGTAGTAGTGGTAG
>JAOTRI020014980.1:0-18903 GCA_028564885.2 Zoanthus sanctaehelenae | reverse complement strand
GTGTGGTTCAAGGTCGAGACAGCTGTATCAAACAAGGTTGTGTGATATTTGGGTTCCTGTTTCTCCTTGCCACTCACTGGGTAATGTACGAGGTTAAAAAGCAAGCCAACAAGGGAATAAGATTGAGTTTTATGAACTATCTAGAATAATTAAACTTAATGAAATCGCTCTGATCTCCACCACTCAACATCAGATTCAAAGACAAAAAAGCTCACAGAAACGCCCCAAACAATAGGCTTAAACATCAGTTAGACCAAAACTCAAGTCATGAGGCTTCAATGACAGAATACAGATCCAATTAAGTTTCAAAGTAGCTACACAACGAAAAAAAGCAAAGATTCCACCCATCAGAGAGCTGTAGTAAGCATAGTTGGATATTTTGAAAAAGATAGACCAAAGTAAGGCCAAAGCAGCATTTAGAAAGCTACAAAAGATATTGATCTTGAAGTCGTACTACAGGAGGACTTAAGATCAAGTTACTTAACACCTTAGACAAGCCAGTTGCGTTGTATGGAAGTGAAACATGGAAAAACAATGTCCAAGACAACAGAAAACAAGATTTCTTTCAATACCAGTGCCTTAACCCTATCAAGCCCTATCTTTTTTGAGATGTCACAGCCCGGGATTCCGCCAAATCCCCCCCCCCCCGACCTCTTTAATTTTCTTACTATTCATCCTAGAGTGACGAATTTTGGCACAAATTGTAATCACCATAAGAACTACTTAATTTTGGTTTTAGGAACGGATGATTACTGATGACGTCATAATGAGTCATCAAATATATTTGGACTGATATTTTTTGTTATACTCATTATAGAATGCAGATATTAAATAAATAACGTGAAATAACATGTTTTATTAACTTTAGTAGGATCATTTCTTCAATTAGGAAATTAAATAATCATAATTTTATTTTGACGTATTGATGACGTCATACATAAAGTATTTATACCACATTTAAGGAGTAGGGACACGGACGCGAGTTCTCTTACAAAGATCTAACTCCTGGTTTTGCGTTTTAACGTCCTTATCCGAAAAGAAACGAAAGTCTAACTGTTTGTAGATGTTAGAGCAAAGGCAGCACTTTCAACTCAATTATTTTAAGACCCTGAGTGTTGATCCGGCCGGGAATTGAACCCGAGATCTACCGCACAGTAGACTGGCGCCTTACCAACTGGGCTAACCAGGCGGCGGTTATTTTTCATGTTATTGCTAGGCCCATCCCTCCATCTGCTTATTTCGGTCGGTACTTATCTGTACAGAGAAGGATTTAAGGGGTGCCAGCTTGATTGGAAGTGGGAGGAAGGCTCTCTTTAGGCAATTGTACATGGGCAAGGGTGTTACCGTTTTCAGAAAAGACGTTAATGGTCTGACAGAGTTCCACCAAGTTATCAATAGTGCTGGAAGCCCGTTGAGCATCATTTTGGGACAATCTTAGTGCATCCAGATTCTTCACTAAGGGGTTTCTTTTGTAGTTTAACAGAGTACTGCGTTTCGATGCAAGGGCTGGTTCAAGTACAGCAATTCCTGCTTTAAACCCGTCAGCGTCTCTTTTCCCTCTTTGGCCAAAGGTGTTTATAGCAGAGTTGTAGGTGGCAACGCGAATGTGGGCCCATCTCGTTTCATCACTACCAGAGGGAGGATCTTTGAGTGCCCCTCCGATAGTTGAGGCGAAGCGAGCGCGTAATTCTGAAATTGATGTCTTTGTCAAGTTGATTCGTGGAAGTCCTTTCAATTTGGAATGATGGATCCGCTCAGGCCGGAGGCGCACCTTGCTGCTGACCAGGGAGTAGTCAGTGTTGCAGTCGGCACTATGGTAGCGTCGAGTTTAAGGACATGATTCAGGGAAGTTCTGCGAGTGATATAAGGTATAACTGATGTCAGTGATAAGATCTCGAATGGCGCCAAGATACTCTATGATGTTGTTTAGTTGAAAAGAATGTGTTGGTAACACAGAGATCGAAGTAAGAGCATAGCTCAAGAAGCCTCTTTCCATTATCGTTTAGCTTACCTACACCAAAATGACCAATGCAACAGGGCCAAGAATTTAAGTACGCTCCAACACGGGCATTAAAACCCCTAAGTATAAACAGATAGTCGGCAGGGGATATGTCATGTGTGATGGACTGAAGCTCTTGGTAGAACTTGTCTTTGGTCTCCGCAATAGAGCAGAGTGTGGGAGCATATACATTTAAGATGTTTACTTCTCCTAAAGATGTTGAAAGGCGCAGAGAGAGGAAGCGGGACGAACCAACAGATGCTAGCAGGAAGTTTTTTACAGCGAAACTCACACCATTAAGGTGAGGCTCATCTGGTTCCTTTCCTTGCCAAAAAAATGTTTAGTCTTGCTATTTCAAACAGTCATTTGAGGATAGCCGAGACTCTTGTTGGGCAACAATGTCTGTGCCTAGTTTGTCCAGCTCACGATCAATTACAGCTGTTTTCCTGGAATCGTCTATCTGACGAAGGTGGTCTGAGAGGCCAGGACACATTGTCCTGACATTCTCATTTGCAAATCGCAGAATTGGGAATTTTTTCTTCTTCTTAAATTTTCGGGTGCTTTAATAGCGGCCTGCTTCTCGGTTTTACCCAATGAAGCAGACAGACCGCGGTAAGTCAATACTTTATTGGCTGGGGGTGCCCAGCTTGAGGTAGGTGGTAATTGAGGAATTGGTCTACGATGGCCCCTCCCACCGTCGGAGAAAGCCCGTAGCGTCAGAGCACATGCCAATTTCTCTAGACTTATAACTTGTAAACTGCCTTCTCACGTGTTGGTTTTGGCCTTGAGAACAGTGCCACTGAAGTGGTCTCTTCAGGACGCATGCCTGGGCAGTGAGTACAGGGAACCTGGGTTGGCCAGGCGTCAGGGTCCCTCTCTCGATCTTGCTGGTGTGATCCAAGGGATAGCAGTGTAATACACTTGGCCCCAGTTTGGTTGCAGGAACTGCTGAAAAGAAGCCAAGTTGACTTTCTGATCGCCTGAGGGGCTCCACTCCACTCCTTTTCCTCGCGCTTGTCTAGCTCCTGAAGTCTTTATGTACAGGGTATTGCCGCAAGACAGCTGAGGTTTGGAATCAGTATTTTCCTTTCCCTAGGTGGATTGCCAACCAGTGAGCTTCACCTACCCAAAGGAAATATACCGTCCCTTACTTGGTGTGGGGTATAACATTCTGTCTGATACACGTGCACCACGTGTAGGTAGTTATACTGGTATTAGGTGACCACAGCCGTAAAGATTAGTCATCCTATGCACCCATCACCTTTACGAGCTGCTGCTGCAATGCTGGGAAGAGGGGCAGTTCCTTTGCTAGCATCATCACACTATATAGGAGGAAAGGTGACCGTGATAATTATCGCGGAATATCCTTACTTGCCATAGTTAGTAAGATCTATGCCCGTGTATTTTACGTAGTCCTCAACAGACTGCAGCTCCTTGCAGAACGTGTGTACCCAGAGGTACAGTGTAGTTTTTGGAAAAGAAGATCTACAATCAATATGATATTCTCACTAAGCCAGTTGAAAGAGAGCAAAGACGTACACTTTTCATCGCGTTCATTGATCTAACCAAGGCCTTTGACATGGTAAGCAGAAAAGCCTCTTCACTCTGTTGCAAAGAATCGGCTGCCCACAAAAACTTCTGAGGAGGATCATATCCTTCCACAAAGACATGCAAGGCACTGTTCACTGATAATGGTTCAATATCAGATCCTTTTCCCATTAAAAGTGGCGTAAAACAGGGGTGTGTCCCAATATTGTTTGGCATCTTCTTCTCCCTGCTTTTGTTACATGCTTTCAATGGAATAAAGGATGGCATCTACCTACAATCCACAAGTGATGGAAACCTGTTTCATCTTGCGCACCTCAGAGCAAAGAGCAAGATACATAAAGTATTTATTAGAGAGCTGCTGTTTGGGGATGCCGCTGCCTTGACTAGTCACACTGAAGACGCTCTTCAAAAAACTCATTGACCGTTTCTCAACTGCCTGTAAAGAGTTTGACTTTACTATCAGCCTCAAGAAAACCAACATCATGGGTCAGGATATCAGCAGCACATCCAACATCTCCATCGGCGAATAAACCCTCAAAGTAGTTGAAGAATTCATTTACCTTGGGTCAGCTATCTCCAGCAACCTATCAGCGGAAACTAAGTAAGCAAGCGAATCGACAAGGCAGCATCAGCTATGGCACGTCTCAGTGACAGAGTGTGGGAAAATCTATCACTGACTACTAACAACAAGATGAGGGTTTACCAAGTATGCGTACTAAGCACTCTCTTATATGGAAGTGAGACCTGGACTCTGTAATCACACCAGGAATTAACACAGCCTCAATTCCTTCCATCTGCGCAACGTCAGGAAAATTTTGGGTACCAACTGCATGGCTAGACAGTGTCACAAATAAAGACGTTCTAGAGAAAGCAGGTTTGCTAAGCATATTTGCCATATTGAGAGAAAAAAGACTTCATTGGCTAGGTCATGTCCAAAGAATGCAAGAAGGCAGGATCCCTAAGGACCTAGTCTTCGGCGAGCTTGTCAATGGTACAAGACCTAGTGGTAGGCCAAAACTTCGCTACAAAGATGTGCTTAAACGAGATCTAATTATATGAAGGACTGCGATGTCGGAGTATCCTAGCTTGGAAAGGATCGCCGCTGATTGAGTCAAATGGCGCTCATCAACCAAAGGTGGAGTCAAGATAAGCAAATCAAAGAGAGAACTAATCTCGGAAGAAAAAAGAACGAGAATACAACAGCGGGCACAAACACCAGTCCCAGCAAGACAAGACATTGCCTTTGAGTGTCCGAAGATCGGACTGTTTAGTCACATACGGCGCTGCAATCGAAATATCCATAAAGACGACTCATAAACCTTTGTCTTTCGAGACAGAAGAAGGCCAAGGAGAAGGAGACATGTTTGAAATGTTTGCTCTGATGACATCATAAATCACGTGGTTTTAACAATATAATGAGGTCACTTAGCTATACTCTCTATCATAAATTTTCTCGTACATCATGTATTCAAATATAACCTTTCTTTCAAAAATACGAAATTTTCATATCAAGTGAAATGAACAGCTTTATCCAAAAGATCCAAAAAGACAAAATATCTTATGGATTTGGGGTTTAGCAATGTTTAAAACTGATACTTTGGCAACAACAAAAAGTTTTCCTTAATAAAAAGGAAATGTTTAATCTTTACAAACAGTGACAGCTACTCTAGTACATTATTTACAGAAAAAACTGTTCACAAAGTTTAAAAAAATGGTAAAAAGAAATTTTCAAAAAATGAAAACTTACCCATAATGCATTGCTTTTAGTAGAATATATCATGTTTGCTGCAAATCTTAAAAACAAAACATGTGACTGCTTTCCGATTAGTATAATCGCCCTTGCATAGTACATAAACATCTAAAACAAAAAAAAATTAAAATGCGAAAACGACGTTTAAGTTTGTTGCTACCATGGCAACAGCATTATTTGCATCACAGCAAAACATATATCATATGAATTCCAGTAAAACGTTAGGAAAATATATGATAATTCAGCTTCTTATTGCAATACCTTCCAAAGGTATTTAGGAAAATAGCTTGATAGGGTCAAATATTGTCAAGAATGACTTGGAAAGAGTATAAAGGATCGACCGAAACACGGAGCGTCGTGAGTTCAAATCCTATCAGGTGCTTGGATTTTTTCCTTGTGTCTCCTGGTCATTAATACCATGTAACTATTAACACTTATTTACTGGGGCCGAGGGCAACAGTGTGTTTTGTGATCCCGAGACCGATGAGGGAAACATCATCGGTCGAGAGATCACAAAACACACTGCTTTCCCGAGGTCCCAGTAAATAAGTGATTTATTATCATATCAAGTGTCAAAGTGACACTTGGTTTCAATTCAACCAACGAAGCAGAAAAAACCCTGTTTGACGAACTAAAATCAGTGTCATCGACAATGTTCAGTTCTTTTTGAGCCATAAGATATCTTGCAATTCCATATCGTATTGAGTTCATCGAGTTTTTTGAATAAAATGTTCCGTCCTTTTTTCGTGCATTAGCATAAAACGTTTTTAGTAGATTGTTCAGTTCTGCTTTGCTGAGATTTTCAAATTCCGTTTCGAAGCCTTTTTCAACACAAAATTCTCTTAGAATTTTCACTGCATGTTTGGTTGAGCTTTTCGTTGATTTCGAATCCTTCTCTTCGATTAATTTGTCAATGTCAATTGAACTTCGGCTAGAAAACCTGGAGAAAAAGCTTCCTTCTGCCTCCATAGTTTTGAAAACTCGAAAAACAACTTTAACAGTTAAGCTTTTAGGTACAAAGGTCGAACTTACACGTGACGCGTGCATGACTTCCGGTTTTATTGTTGACCGGTCATTAATACTATTAATGCCCTCCCAGACCTGTTTGCGGGCAACAGTCGAATTTCTCGACTTTCACGTGATCGTCTTTTAACCAATAAGACGCTAGAATAAATGAACTTTGACACTTGATATATAATAAAAGTATTTTATGGATAATTATATGATAATTATATTTATTATATAGGTTCTGACATTTTTCTACCAAAATCGCTCTGAATAAAAATTGTACTGATTGTAAGCGTCTAACCAATTAATAGTGCGAATGTCAAAATTTCATCCTGAAAAATATCATTCGTCCAATCTAAAAGGAGAACGACCGAATTTCCCAAATGGTGAATGAACTTATCGAAGGTTACGTCATTTAAGAGCGGCTACACTTATCAAACTGCGCGCTTTGAAAAATGGGAAGAGTAAGTTTGCTTCTTGATTTTTTTTCTCTTTTTTAATTAATAGTTTTTGTGTTGAGAGATTTATAATCTCGTTGTATTGTTGAGCAATTTTACATTGAAATTATTTTGCACTTTTATTCGCCTCCTTTGTGCGAAATATATATTTGCTACACAATTACAGCATGGAAAATGCTTTGTGTTATTTATATTCACGCGTTGATACGTATCGGAAACTGACTCTCTCGTTTGCTGTGCTCAATCCTTCATTTTCTGATGCTTCCAACTCGTGAATATAAATCGTGCGCTAGAATTTACCTTTAAGGAATCTCTATCACTCATCCACATGGTTTTTCCAATCACGGTCTTCCAGTTCCATGGTGGTTCTCTGTTTTTGCTTGTCCTCCTGTCTCCTCCAGCAAGGCATCCACATAACAATACAAGGTTCACACGGTCATGAAAAGTCATGGAATTTGAAAAGGCATTTTCCAGGCCTGGAAAAGTCATGGAATTTGAAAGGGCATTTTCCAGGCCTGGAAAAGTCATGGAATGTTTTAAAAGTGGCAAAGGTCATGAAAAAGTCATGGAATTTTATTTTTTCCTTGAGCTATGGCTTTTGTCAATTGAAGCATTAATATAATTGAGCACAACTGTACTGAGAAAACGCAGGTATTACACACGTCACGCATAAACAAATATATAGTTTTGCTCTAAATTCTAGAACGTAACCTTGTCGTTTAGTGTCCAGAAGATGTAATTGGCATTTAAACTTGAATTAAAGTACGAAGAGCCCTTGTTTTGAAGTGGATTGTTTTATATTTCTTGTAATAACTTAGACATGGAAAATGGCATTTAGTCATTAGAAAGTCATAGATTTTCACTTCTCAGTCTCAGTGTGAACCTAGGATAAAGTCTTTCTCTTTCTTCTTGACATAGCACTAGTTCGTCAGCAGTTCATTGGTGTGTCTGATGTAATACCCAGCTTATCCCATCCTTCTTCGCTGCATCTTCATTGTTACTGTAGGTAGTTCGTGATATAAGTCGACATTTGTTGTGTACCTTTTCAAGAAAACATTGAGTGCCATTCTAAGCATACTCGAAGTATGAAATTGGATTATGTTAAAATAATGAAAACTATTTGCTGTTGCATAAAGAAGAGTTAATACAGAAATTTTTTCTTCCTCCCTATTACACTAGGTATTCCCAGGGTTAACTGTGTATTCCGCCACCAAGTTCTTTGTTGAAGCAATTTCTCAAGGACTGAGACTGGAAACTGCCGGAACGGGGATCAAGGTTACCTCCATTCAGCCAGGTAACGTTCCGTTCTATGTTCTCATTGGTTTTCTGAAAGGAAGGGAGGGAAGAAGTAGGGAAGAAAACAAGAAAGTAAGGATGGAAGGATTGAAGGAAAGAAGAAAGGAAGGGAGGGAGAGAGGGAGGGAGAGAGGAATGAAGGAAAGAAAAAAGAAGGGAGGAAGGGCAGATGGGAGGAAAGCAAGGGAAGGGAAGGTGGGAAAAGGAAGGACGGAAGGAAAGAAGGAAGGGAAGGAAGGAAGGAAGGAAGGGAGAAGGAGAGGAAGTCTGGGAATGGTGAAAAGAAAGGAAGGAAAGAAGGAAGGAAGGGAGAAGGGAAGAAGAAAGGAAGGAGGAAAGGGAGGAGGGGAGGAAGGGTGGGAATGGAGGAAAAAAGGAAGGAAAGAAATGGAGAGAGGGAGGAGGGGAGAATCGAATGGAAAGAAGGAAGGAAGGAAACAAGGAAGGATAAAGAGAGGGGGAGGAGGGAAAAAGGAAAGTACTGACCCACAATTTTTTCATTGATTCGTTAATATAGGCGACGTTGAAAGTGAGCTTAGACTACGGACGACCGATGAAGAGGTAAGATTATCTAACTGCTTATTATCTCTTTTTTATGAAGCACATGGACAACGATATTTTAATATAAATGTTATGAGTTATGTCTGGTTTTTGCTGTTTCTGATTATTAATTATGTATATTTCCTATGAAATGGCTTTGCTCGAGGATGCTAGGAAGATACTTTTTTAAAGCTACTGCATATAATTAATACAGGATGACAAAGAGGGGAAAAAATTGAATAATCTTCAAGTTTGTTTGCCCAGTATCAGGGAACGTAATCATCTGATCGAACTAATGTTTCTTTACTCGTGCGAGCAAAGCTATGGAGCCACTAATTATCCTAATCTTTCAGTGTTTGTGGGATCAATAATGCTATTGTATATAAAGTTAGCAATTTCCGGTTATCGTGTTAGCCATTTATTGTTGGATGGGCGGGCCTGGGTGACGCAGTTGGTATGATCTCTATCTTCCGATAACAAGTTTCTCAGTTTGATCCTGTTTGTGCCTAGACTTCAATGGATTTGAGAGACTTTCTTTTCCGCCTTAGGGCGGACGTGGTTGGCGCAGTTGGTAAGATCTATGCTTTCCAACTACAAGGTCCCCCATTTGGATCCCAGCACTTTACCGAGATTTGAATATTTGTGTGGCCTTCTTTTCCGCCTAAGTTAACTCAGCTTTCCATCCTCCCGGGGTAGGTAAATGAGTACCAGCGTCTGCTGGAAGCTAACCTGCTATGGATTAGTGTCCCGTCCAGGGAGAGTCAAAGACTCTCACCCGCTTAACACTACAGAAACCGGAAATAAGCGCCGGCTCCATGGGCCACTAAGCTTGAAAGGATTTAGTTTTAGAAAAAAAACATTGAGGCTTAAACAGTCAAACAATTAAAGAACAGGAAAATAAATTTACTGCATGATTCATATAAAAAGACGTGCGTTAAAATACAAAGCATATCGAACAAAAACGTTTTCCATTTATGCTAACTTTGGCAGTTTTTTTGCTATAGAGACGTTAAAGTCGTCTTGTGTAAAAACGGGACGCACAAAAGTAGACAACCTTATTTAAAAAAGTAGATTTTTCTGAAAAAAGGCGACGGCTTCATGTACGACTAGGCTCGAAAGGATTTACTGTAGCTCTAGCTTTGTTTGACTGATTATGCTTCAAAAGGCTCATAATCAATTACAAAGTTACTCAATCTGCAAATCCTACCAAGTCTAAAACAAAACAAAAAAAACTATTAAATTGCGTTCAATTTGTGATAATTTTAAAAGTAAAACAGGTCCTACTAATTTCAAAGAAAATAATTTTCTACTTTTATCCATGATGCACTAATAAAATATTGTTTACAAGGAAATTTTTTCATTATTAGCATGGTCTCCTTGGAGATTACAAAGATCTTCACGCTGCGCGTGCGCATGCTTTTTTTTTGTTGATCTGCGTCTGCAGTAGCTTGCGAATACAGCCGCCTTTTGAGCGATGAAAGACGGCTGTATTCGCAGACTACCTCTGCAGTAAAGTTATGAATAGCCCTTGCGGTGAAACCCGAACAAAACTTGAAATAGATTTCCATGTGGAAATCGTGCCCGTGACCAAATGTCATTCCATTTAATTTCCCCTCCCCCTATGGATCGGATCAGTTTTCAATAAAACATTGTGTCATCCACACCGGGTATCCACACTAGTTATTACGAAGGATTCTTGAAAATTACTGAATTTTTTAAGAGTTATGCCAATAAAACACTTCATCCATAAAGATGCAGGGCTGAGAACAGAAATTTCTTAAGGTTTTTAAAATGAAAAATTACTGGCTCATCCATCACAGGGCGGGAGGACAATTTAATATAGAATGGCCATCTACAAAGTCGGTAATTTGCAGTAACTTACTAGTCCGGGTTAAATTTGTTTTTTTAACGTACGGTTGGAATCTGAAAATCTAGGAACTTAAACAAGCTTTTTTCTTGGAAAGTCTGATATATGTTTTCTGGGAAGTTAAATCTTTACTTTGCAAAAGAAATTTATTTGCAGCAACTCGGTTCGATGACAGTAAGTTCATCATGGGCAAATCAGTACCGTACTACTACTAGTTACTTTTGCTTTAAACTGGCAAATTGAACCCACAATGAAAAAATCCTGCCCGAGCTATATAAAGTGAAGCAACAAACGGCCTATCAATGATTCCCTTGTACTAGTTTTGAACTTGAAAAGTGATTTTAAAATCTATTGTCGAAATCCTTCCGCATGTCCAGTGATCAAAGAGGTTCGGACTTCATCTTCATACTGCTCAGTTGTTCAGAGCTCTGCACCGGTATCGCAGATGTCATCACGTGTGTAAGTCTCGTTGCAGTCTGATAATTTACAGTCACGGTTTTTTCTTTCGCGCGCAGTTGCTGAGATTGCGTCCATAACCGCGAAGATGGTAGTATAACGTTCGCTATTGCAGTGGCTGTTCAGCTTAAATTATTTCCTCTCTCCCTTTCTTGCCTCCCTATATTAGGGACCTTTAGCAACAAGAACGGCGACGGCGACGCTTCATGGAGAAACGTTAAATCATTTTTCTGTTGACAAAGCGAAAAGCAAAGGAATAAAACCCTTATGATCCGCACAGAGAAATAAAGAGTGAACCAGAAAGTTGATTTTTCGGAGCCGTTTTCTTTCACGTTCCCGTCCTCATTGCCAAAGGTCCCTATTTATAGGTTTTAAAAACCTTGTTCCCAGGGTCTTTTCCTCGTCCCGTTTTTAAATGACGTCAACATCAGCGGCAAATTTCAAGATGGCGGATACGGACAGTCTTAAAGTTGGTTTTATCGGAGGAGGAAATATGGCTTTGGCGCTCGCAAAGGGATTTATTTCAACTAAAACAATCAAGAATGGAAACATTATTGTCAGCGCCCGCACAGAAAAGACTTTAGAAGTTTGGAAGGTCTATTATTTATGTTTAAATTTGAATGAAATATGCGAACAAATATGCTTGCACGTGGTAATATTTTCTAAGTGGCCGTAAGTGTTTCAGTTTACTTAAACTTTTAAAATATTTTGGAAAAATTTCCGTACTGGGGCCTACATATTTATGTATGAAGTTCATTCCGTATAATGTAGGGTTCCTGCTGGTAATCGTACACGTGTGATGAAACAGCAATAAACCAAAAAAATTTACGTAGATTTTACCACTGATTCAAAAGTTAGTATCTAGGAATAACAAAATTTTGCATAAGCATTGTTTTTATTTTCTCTTGGGACTGACAATGATTCCAAGTGGAACTGGAAACAATGCTTATGCAAATCTTTGGGTAGTTTGGGTAGACAAGCAAAAAGTATTATGGTATTTTTTGTAGTGGCCAATACGCCAAGTGCTGTTGTTAATATAATCCAGCCCATTTATTTTTATAGCATAATCTCCATATCTTGGCCTAATTATTTATGCATACTGTTTCATAGCGTTTAACGCTACTAAAGTTACAGTCTTGGTACGGTTAAGTTTGTATGATTAAACAATGGTAGGCCCCAATACGGAAATTTTACCATTTTCAGAGAACATGAAATGCGTAGAACAAATCATAATATAATGGACAGTTGTTGGGTATTCGTTTAATTAGAATGAATAGCATCATTTTACAGATGCACCAGTTACAGGCCTTCCAACCTTCACGCAATTTGTGTGTTTTTCACGCATTTTTTTTAAAATCACGCACACCTAAACATTTATTTACAAGTCATTTTCACGCATTTTCCAAAAAAATAAAATATTTTCTAAATTTTATTTATAAACTATCCAAAACAAACTGTCATCTGCTTAGTACACACAGTATGGCAAAAACGGAAGGTCAATATTCTTGAGGAAAACTGAAAAAGTCATTTTTAGCTATACTTAGGAAGATAATTTTCAAAATTTCCACCTCAGCACTAACCATTCATCTTGTGGTGACACTATATGCAGTGAAATCTTTCATGTATTTTTATTCTCAAAAGTTGACAGGTCTGCAGTTAGAATAAATAGAACCAATCATTTCAACTGCTTAAGACAAACGAAATGGATGACCTCTTTAGAGGGTTTCATCAACCTTGTCAAAAGTGACAAAGAATAATTTTACCAATCATTTCTATACTTTATTACAAGCAAAATGAAGGTTGTTATTAAAAGTTTTGTATTGGAGTGTACTATGTTTAATCATGCAAACAAACCCTTACCCAGACCCTAACTATGATAGTAACGGATACAGTGAAACAGCATGCCAAGTAACTACCCCTCCAATATGGAAATTATCCCAAAGATTCCTTACTTTTTGCTTGGGAGAGTTTTAATATTTTTTTTATGTACAGTAGGAGAGTAATTATAGTAAAGCTGGAAGGTACCAGCAATTAAAAATTGCTCATGTTAGAGTTCGAGCTTGCTGTAACTTCAGGGGTAGAGAGTTTTGGCACAATTTGTCCCTCTATATTATCATTTATAGTTTAATTGGCTTTGGCTTGTTTCAACATGAACTTGCTTTATTTCTATTTTAGCTTCTACACTAAAATTCTGACCAGGCAAACTTGAACATTTTAGCAACGATGTTTTTGATAGGCATCTTGATTACAACTTGCAAATATGAAAAAAGGTGTTGGTATCTTTCATCCTATGACGTGGTTTTAAATATGATTTGCTAGAAGATTTAAGTTTAATTTGAGGTGACCAAAAATACAAACCTTTTAAAGGTTTTTATGTTTGTATTTTTTTATTGGAAGTACATCGATTTACTGTACATTGATCAGAGAAAATGGGTAACAGCAGTACCCACACCCCAGCTTCAAATAAGAACCTTGTTCTACGAGTGAACAGAGTAAAACTTTTGTTTATGAATCTCTCTTGTAGAATATGGGATGCAAGTCAAGCTTGAACAACCAGGATATTGTAAAGGAGTCAGATGTTGTGTTTATTGCTGTTAAACCATACATTGTCCCAGATGTGTTAAAGGACATTGTTGTACCACCTACTAAATTGATTGTTTCTGTGGCAGCAGGAGTAAGCACACAATACTTTGAGAAGGTTTGTAAAAATTATTATCTAGATAACAACAACAACAACAACAAGTACTCTGTTTCACAGTTTGTGGGTTATAGGTAATATACATAACTGCAGGCAAATGTGTATAATTTTTTTTGTTAGGTAAGGGTTAGTTACTTAATGTAGCAAATATCCCTACACATTGGCAATACAATGAACAAGAAATTTCAGTAAAAAATCACATCAAATTAAGTAACTTGAGTGTCTTGTCTTCGCTGATAAATTAGAACTTTCACTGGAATAAAAGAGCTCTGATAATTTTAATAAATATATTTGAATTTGTTGAAGACTCAGCCATGGTTAAAACTGGTAACTGGTGAACGCTCACAAATGACCACTCTGTCTTGCTGGTTAGAGTCAGATAAAATGAAACCATGTGATCAATTTTGACCAATTGCATGTGCAGATTTCTTACAAAAAATGAAAAATGCTTAAATATATATATTGATTATTTATCGCCTGAACTATCCAAGTACTGTCAGTTCCAAGATGCCATATATGGCATCAGATTGTACTCACTCAGTTTCTGGAAGTGTAATTTAAGAGGGTTGGAATAAAACTGTTTGATGGTTGAACAATTAATTTTACAAAAATTTATAATTACAGTTAGTTGATACTCTCAAGGTTTACAGAGGTTTCAGCTGAAGGTGGCTACCAGCGATGGATCGCTGGCTACTTTATCCTGCTGCCTATTGCGGACAATAAGTTGAATGTTTTGAACTGACTTTATCCGACTTTTTCTTGAAGCTTTCAACTGCTCTCTTTGTTGAAAGTAAAATAGCTTTTATGGCTTTACTAACTAGAAATTTTAATTCCTAAATCTCTGAATTATAGCAAAATCTTAAAAAAATTCAAGTAAATTAAATAGAGGGTTACCATAGCAAATTAGTGAAAGTTGCATCTACTATTGCATTGAGTTTCATCATGCAAATTGCCGCTGGGAAATCCCAGAGTTGTAATGTAGCATTTGTCTCTCCCTACATAAAGCCTTTTATGTCTTTAAAACCCTTAGGAGAATATAGCTTTTCATGCAAAGTCACCTAAGTCATTTTTGCACTAGACCCTTTAACTATAATCAATTTAAAATCTTTATATAACACATGAAACAATAAATGAAGGGTTTAGTGCAAAAACAAGTAAGTGACTTTTGATCAAGTTCTTGTCTCTCCCTACATTATGCCTTTTATGTCTTTAAAACCCTTAGGAGAATATAGCTTTTCATACAAAGTCACCTAAGTAGTTTTTGATCAGACTTTGTACTATGAAAACTTAGGTGTGCAACCAATTGAGAGAATTCTCTGTTAGAGTTGAAATTACTTGATACTACAGTCCCCTGTTAGAATTACTATTGAAAATGAAGGATTTACAATTTAGTTTACAGTAAGTGTTGTTAGAGTGATATTAGATTCATAGTGGAATAACCAATCATAATGTAGTATTTGCAATATTCCACTAGTAGATAGGCACAATTGATAATAGACCCGAAGTGGAATGACCAATCATAATTGCACAGTATTTGTAATATTGCATTAATTTTG
This sequence comes from Zoanthus sanctaehelenae, assembly GCA_028564885.2. Taxonomy (NCBI): domain Eukaryota; kingdom Metazoa; phylum Cnidaria; class Anthozoa; order Zoantharia; family Zoanthidae; genus Zoanthus; species Zoanthus sanctaehelenae. Next base: position 3,727 of record JAOTRI020014980.1, on the reverse strand, counting down.
TAGAGATTCTCAATCAATAATTGATATCTAGTAGAATTGCCAATCAGAATGCAGGAGTTACAATTGCCCTCAGTATTCTGCCCCATTGCTTTTTAAAACACTTCTCGTCATCAATATGTTCTTAGCTGAAGTACATGAATAACTAGCTAATTAGATCAATTAGAAAAATAGTCATTTGCTAAACTGTGTCATTTTTGCAAATGGACAGATCTTGAATTTCATAAGAGAAAGTGGTATGAATAACGTTTTCGACATTATAAGATATATAGAAAAATAACTAGCGGTAAATTAGTTTGAGCTGCGTCGGTTTTTCTAAAGAAACAATTTAGTAATGAAAATGTAAAATTCTACACCGTATTCTCTTTTTTACGGTGTAGAATTTACATTTTCATTACTAAATTGTAAGATATATACATTTAAAGTTTAAAATACAACACAACACTTTTAAATTTCAAAGACATGTTTCGACTTTAATAAAGCCATCTTCAGTTTTTTTAAAGTGAAGCTAGTACAATTGTATGGTTATTTATAAGCTTTTTCAAAGTATAAAATTACAACGGTAAAATTCTATTTTTAAAAAACAAAATAACATTATATATCATGAATGGTTATTTATAAGCGTTTTCAAAAAGTATAAAATTGCAACTGTAAAATTCTTACTAATTAAAACAAATGAGATTACATATGAATGATAGTGTTATAATGTTTGACCTGAGTGTTAAGCTCAGAAACATGTCTTTGAAATTTAAAAGTGTTGTGTTGTATTTTAAACTTATTTGTTCCCTTGTGCTCTTACGCTAATATGGATATATACATTTCTCGTTCATTTTATCGCCAGGTCGTTGGTTTATTAGTAAACAAACTACGAACTAAAAGTAACTAACCCTTAAATAGTTTATTGAGTTTGCTAAAATCTGGTGTAACTGCATCTTCATGTTTTTGTTTTACATTTTAAAGAGGCTGATTGACAAACTAGTTCATATCTATTTCAATGGTTGGAATGCTTCTTATTTCCTTCGTCCGTTTATATTTATAATATGGCCTTGAATTACACACGAGGCAGCCTACGAAAAATTTATATGTTTACCATTAGCTTTAACAATATAAAAATTTAAAACTATCGGGCTAGATGGCGAGGTACACGTACACGTATTTTGTTGTGCTCACCAAAGCTGCTTGATAGCTCCTCCCCTCACGCGGCCTTATGGGCCATTTCTTCATTGGTAATCTATTTATAAACATTGTTAAAACACAGGGATCCCGCTAGTAATACCAGTGGCTACAACGCTGATGAAGAAATGTTTAATCTTTTCAATCTAGTAATGATTATTAACAAAGCCATTTTTTACTCCATAGTATATGGATGCTGGTTCTCGAGTAGTTAGGGTGATGCCAAACCTTCCATGTGCCGTTCAGTGTGGGGCATCATGTTATAGCCGTGGTTCATATGCTACAGTAGAAGATGGAAAGTTAGTTTACAAGCTCCTCAGTACAGTTGGTAAGAAAATTTACTGCAGTAAGGGATTCGAATTAGTCTACCAACACACTCTTGATACTGCAAAAATAATACTGCTACAGCAGAGCATTGCCAGTGCATGAAACTAGTGAACGTAGTAGGCGTGCTCTGATTGGCTGAAAAACCGTTTTACATTACAAGAGTATATGTAAACACTGTTTTCCTCCTTACTTCTTTTACAAAGTAAACCGTCTTTTCCTTCTTTTCTAATTATTGTCTACCAACACACTCATGATACTGCAAAAATAATACTGTTACAGGAGACCATAGCCAATGAAACTACTGAACGTAGTAGGCGTGCTCTGATTGGCTGAAAAACCGTTTTACATTACAAGGGTACATCAGTGTAAACACTGTTTTCCTCCTCACTTCTTTTACAAAGTAAACCGTCTTTTTCTTCTTTTCTAATTATTGTCTGAAAGTAACCAAGAATGAAGAACTACCATACTTTTAGTTACAATTCGATTTCCATAATTTAAAATATGACATTAAAAATACAAAACTATCTTTTAATTAAATCAAACGTTTTTGCTCTATGTGAGTATCATCAGGTTTGGCTGGCTAATCGATTCTACGAGTCTTATATGTCAGCACTGCTTTGACAATAAGCATTGTTTAAGTAATGCCGTTGGGAAAATAAAATAAGGTGGAAAGAACGTGCTTGCATTTGAATTTATGTGGATGCAATTAGTTGATGAACTGAGGCTTAATTATCGAATCATAATTAACAATTATTCCAAGAGCGTGCGTTGGATATGAGATGGTAAATAGACAATGAGGAGCGTAGCGCCAAATTGGCTATAATCTTCTCATATCCAACAAGCGCGAATGGAATAATTGTTTTATTAAATTTCATGAGTTTACCTAACTTTTCGATTCTTGAAAATAGCAAAAAAGTTTTAATAAATTGAGAAACAAGATTTTTTTTTTAGTTTGATATACAGTATGGTCGTACGGTATATGAGCTGATAACCGCGATTGAGTGAACCAATCAGAACGCTAGAAACGAAATATTCGAGGTTGAAAATTTACTTATTATATATATACAACCATTTCTTTCATGGCTCCACTAAAAGCTTAAATCAATCAGGGTTTCTTTTTCTTTTAACGTCTGTAAGATGAGATTACTGAAATTGCACCTCAAAATTTCTTTGAAAGCACCTTGGGCACCCACCACCACCAACCTACGGGCGTGCGTTCTCTTATTCAGAGAGCTTCATGTAGGTAGGTAGGTAGTTAGGTCAACTATATTTAAAACACGGTTAAAAATTACATATGAATCAGTTAAAAACTGTTTTACATGATATCAGTGGATGATTTTAAAATGAAAGAATATTTACAATTAAAATTCAAACCTATTAAGAGGGACTAATACATTTTGACATAAAAAAGATAAAATTTAAAACATTAACATGCTATATGTGCATCACTGAAAGTCACGAGCATATTCGGCATATTCATCAAGAGGTGTCGTGCCACGGGCTCTCGTTTCACCTGGAAGACTGTTCCAAAGAACAGCACCGCTGTAGCTAAATGAGCCCTTGAAATAAATAGTTCTCGGCTTTTGAAGGTTAAGCTTGTTTTCTGAGTTTCGGAGTACTAAAGAAGTTTCGTAAATTTTGGTTTGAATAGGTCAATTAAATATTGAGGAGCCTCTACCTTCATAACTTTAATCATTAACCTCGTTTTAAAATCATATCGTCTGTTTTGTAAAGTTTCCCATCCAAGTTAGAGAAGGTTGCATAAGGACGAGAATAATTATGTCATCTTGACTCACGAGGAATGCACAAAAAACACTTCATATGTGAGATCTTTACAAGCTTTAATTGGCAAACACTTTTTCAAAAGCTAGGATCAATCATTAGTAACTGGAACAATGATAATAAAAAAGGATTGAATTAACAAATTCTTTGAATTACAGATAACAAAGCAATATTTTATATTTCAAGTTATACTTTCCACAATATATCAAAACGAAAATCATTTCCAACACAACAGTAAATAAGTATTTAACTTACATATAATTATTACATATTATTACATATAATTTTGACTATTACTTAAAAGTACTAAATTTTATCTCTTCTTCTGTCACATATGATTTAACTTTGAAATTTGAATCAGCTTTTAAAAATATTTTAACTTGTTTTGATTCTGTATACTTGATGAATAGTTTAAAATAGGTTAAGTCGTTTTGGCAATGTATACTTC
>JAOTRI020014881.1:0-18904 GCA_028564885.2 Zoanthus sanctaehelenae | reverse complement strand
AACTCGGCTAGATGAACATGCATCAGATAAAAACAGTGCAATTTTTAATCATCTTTTTAAGTGTGACAATTTTAAATATCTTCTTATCAACTTATTGATAAGAAAAGAAAGTTTCCATTATAGTACTGTTATTATGGCTAATTTCATCTTGCAAATTAACAATATTAATTCACAGCATAATTATCTGATTGGTTGACGTTTGACTAAATAAAAGAATTCTGGAGACTTGATTGATTGATATAAATAATGAATAATGAATAAATCATTGATGGTATTATTGAAAAAATCAACAATTAGTTTTAAAATTGACTGACTGATTTTGAAATAAGTTGTGATGATTGCTGAATTGACTGATTAACATATTAAGTGATTGGTTAAGCGACTTATTGATTGATTAACTGAATAATTGATTAAATATTTGATTGATTGAAAATTGCACGATTGATTAATTGATTAAATTGGTTGATTAAACGGTCGATCGTTTGACTATTTGTTTGATTTATTTATTTATTGATTGATGGACTGATTGACTGACCGATTGTTTGTTTGGTTGATCGATTGAGTGACTAATTGTTTGATCAATTTATTAGTTGATTTAGTGGTTGATTGGTTAAACGTTTGATTAATTGATTGCCCGATCGACTGGCTGATTGACTGATTAATTGTTTGATTGATTGACTAATCAATTGGACAATTGAACTATTTTAGAAGTAGCAATGACACCCCATTTAAAAGATATCAAAAAACAGCAAATAGCATACGTTTTTTGGAACGAGCCGGTATCGAGCGGAATCTTAGCCATACTACTTTTCAAGAGTAATTCCAAGTAAGCCATGTATCACTGCGAGTTAGAAAATGACTAACAAGATCATGGACAAGCTGTTTATTTGCTAATTTGATAAATAAGTAAATAGTTCAGCATAAAATTAAAGGCAAGGAAAGAAACAACAAAGTAGGCCATGCAATTTAATAGTGTACTAAGGTTTGTAATGTCATGGTTATATATAAACCAGGTTGGCACAGTAGTAATCAGTAGTTCCTCCCATGCATCTCTAAGACCTGGGATTGATTTCTGGGCTCGGCATATGGGCTGAGAAATTTGTCGATCTCAATCTGACTTCGAGGGATTATCCCCGGATATTCCGGCTTTCCTTTCTCTGCAAATTTGACTTTCACGCAAAGATCTGATCCGTGGAGCAATTAACTATTAGCCTCTGGCAAGAAAGACTGGGCAGCCACTGAACCTAGAAGACATCACGTGCTACGTTCACCTGTTTCGCTGGTTTCCCGGTAACCAAACATTCAGCAGGCAACAACATGTAATGGAGCGGTAAATAAAGAAACTGAAAGTTAACTGTATAATTCAGTGTGATTTCAAAGGTTTACGAATCACAAGTATGGATAATAAAAAATTATTGAAAAGCTACTTTTTGCCTTCTTTGATAGTCGTAGTACAACAAAACACTTAATGAACTCAACCACGGGAAAATGCGCTGTGTGTCTTTGGTCTTTCGAAGGCGATGTTTTCCTTGGCTGTGTCCTGGGATACATCGGCGGTCTCGGGACTATAAAATATACTGTTTCAAACGTGTTACATGTGAGCCAAAAGGAATACAGGCCAACGGGGCTTTTAAAACGTTTATTTTAACAACAGTGCAAAATTAAGAAGTATGTGCCCAGCTGTAGATGTATGCCAAGGTGACAAAACGTTTTCCATTTAAAAGGGGAAATATTCCCCTCTGGTTGGATTTTCGAGTGAAGACAGAATTAGCCTCTAATTTGGAAATAAACCGTTCCTTTTAGTTCCAAAATTTATTCCTTTTTCAATAGAGTTCAAATGAATATGCTACTGGCTAAAATTATCATTTCATTTCTTTCTCAATTTCTGGGGAAATATTCTCGACGGTTTTATTTTACAAAACATAGCAGTATTGATGGTTAAAAAAGGAAGGCCATTTTAGGATAACTTAAAGTCATGCGCAGGGTGTATTTTTCTCAAAGAAATAGGTTAGGACCGTGGCAAGATAAATTTTATTGAAAATAAATATTGCGATGTTTAATGCGTTACAGTAATTTTAAACTAGACGCGTACACACGCGTTTACTCGGGCTACCTAATGTTTGGATTCATAATAATTGAATCCAAGTTTATTTATGCCAAGTTTTATGTTTGTATCACAAAATGAATGAATCAGCATAAAAATTGTCGTTAGCCGCTCTTCTAACAACCTCAGAAACGCAAGCTATAATTCAATGTCTAAAAACAAAGTAAAGAAAATCTCTTAAATCATAGTCATTGTCAATTAGCAGTTTACAAAAAATCAAGAACCATTTTCCTAGCATAAAATTACTCCTCGCCAATTCTGTAAAAACTGTGAGAACTGTCAGTTTGCAAACGGCACGCTTGAGACTTTTTCATGGTTGAAAGCATTTCATGGAAGTTGACAACACGAAAATTTGCATAACGAAAATTTTAACCGTATTTATTTTGTTTAGTTCTTTCTTCTATGGAACTTTAATTTCATGTTTGAGTTAAACTATAAAATGTATTTCTTACAAAACTTTGGGTTGTAAAAAAGCAAAATGTTAAAAAAATAAAGAAACAAAACAAAAACAAACTTTTACAATGTGTTCTGTCTAGACTGCAGCTTTTTAGTTGTCGGTAAAGTTTGAAAATATGAAGTTTATAAAGATATTGCAAAATTTAATAGATCTAGCCATTTACAAGTCGAATGAAAAATTACAGATGTTAGCAGAAAGAATAATGTTTAGGGTAATTCAAATTTAACATTGTGATAAAGCCTAAATTATGCAACACTTGACAGCTCTCCGACAACAAAGCACATGTGCCAAACAGCTCACCGTAAACTTGTTCTCGCCGAAAAGCAAAGCACAACCATATAGCTTTCCAGCTTTTGTACAACACTTGCGGTAATTGCAAGGAAAAATATTCCCATTCTGAAGTTGCGAAATAGCTTTAGAAACACGTCCCGTATTGAATTGATACGAACATGAAGCGACATGATAGATTAGATAGGATAGAAAGAAATATATATTGACGAAAAGGTAAACCTTGACTCGGCCTACCACAGGTATAGCCCGAGTAATAGATTAGTATCAGAATTAAGTATCTAAATACCCCGCGACATTCAACAACCACAACGTAATAACAAAGCCTTCGATATACCAAGACCACAGGACCACTTGCGCATGCTCATTAAATAATACGTTAGTTATTGACCAAATGGGGGATACATGTTTAAAAAGATGCGACTTAAAAATTCTGTTAGGCTGAAAACACCTCATTAAAAGGTATCCCGCAGTTAAAAGATTGCCAGTTTTATAAAGCATTACATTCAGCTCAAATTAACTGCCTGTTAGAATTTGTCTTACCGCAAAAAAGAAACATGGCCCTTGAGTATAATTCTCTTACATAATATGAGTTAAAAATATTCTCAAAAAATTTCTTCGTTTAATATATAATATTAATATTGATAAAAATGGAAAGGCCTCAATGAAATGCATTGAAACCTGCTATTAGCTTTCAATCTTTAATTTTCAATCATTTTTAAAGAACATGTCATTTGAAAACTGCATGTGGTTATGTACAAATAGCGGCGGAACATTTACTAATCAAAAGTTTCTTCAAATGAATGTTTTCGCTGTGTTGATACAGAGAACTGATAATTAATTAGCTGCTGTTTTATGGGCTCTACACGCAGTTCTTATTAACTTTAAATATTTTATCTGTTACTACTTTCTGCACGGCAGGAAATTTCATCAAAATAATATATATTTAGATAAAAACACTTTCACCTCTTCGTCCTTGTTTAAAACCACAGGAACTTCGTTCGAATAAAACGTCCTTTAATCTGCTTGTTTTATTTTCTATTCTATTCTTAATTTTTACAAAAATCTAGTGTGTACATCTGGCTTATCTTGGAATTAAGAAAAACCTTTTTTAGAAATAATAAAGTTCTGTGAGTTGAAGGGTTTTTTAGATCTATTTTGACCTTTCGCGTTTTCAAATGCCGAGTTCTTGTCACTCGAAAATATAAAATTTAATCAGTGTCAACAGACATACGAAAAAAGTAATTTGAAATTTATTCTGGTCAAATTTTGCCCTTAATAACATATGACAACAGTTGCCAAATTTGAAGAATACTCGCTTGTCATTCTTTAAGTTTAATTAAGTCACGTTCATGGTATAGAGTTAACGTTGAACCCATTTATTCATCAATGTGACAGACTCCCAGTAAACTAGATTAACAACAAAATAAATTCATTCTTAAGTTTTTTCTATATAACTCGCCGACATACTTAACAATTACAAAGGATTGCAGAAATTCATCACACAAACGCGAAAAGATCTTGCCAAGTTTAAAAGATTACAGAGACTTAAAAGCATATAAAATAAACTTTAATTTCTCATATAGCATTTCCTTTCTTCTCATCAAGGAAGTAAAGTGACTTTGAAGTTCATCTGAAATTATAAACGTTCTCATTGAAATACTTGAAGAAAACCAAATATGTTGTTGTTGGAGAAGAATTCGACGTGTTTTTTTCTCAGCATTTGAAAAGCAACATGCACACATTCTAGAAATTCTAGTTGCTAAAAGTTTCAAACCATTGCATTTTTAAAGCTGTACTTGTAAATTGTTTTCGATACAGCAATTAAGCAATTTGGAATCTTTGAAGATGAAAATAGTTTAATTTTCCCGGACGCGTTTAAAACGCAAAGCAAATTTTGTCAGTGACAAAATTACTCAATTTCCTAATTTTTTCTTTAAATATAAAAAATAGTAAAAGATAGCGGGTATGCACGATAGATAAATATTGTCTTCGTGGTAAAATTCTTGTCTTTACAGCTATCATAACTGCTGTCTAAATGTGACTCTAAAAATTGTCATTGACATAAAAATGCAATTAGTTCTCTCATACATTTATAAGACAGTGCCAGTATCAATTTAATTTTTTTTTCCATGGAGCACCGCATCAAAAGAATCAACATGTCGGCTACAGATATTCGAAACGCATCGGAAAAATATTAAAAACTGATTTCAAACTTTGAATGCAGGTGGCCGTACAAACTTCTTGAAATAATGAACAAGTTTGTATTTGACTTCTGTCAGTTTGAGAAACGTTGCCACAGAAAAAGATTGGCTTCGTGAAAAATCATTTTAAAGCCAATTTATCTTCAGTAGAAAATAACTTTTTCGTGACATCTCAGTAGTGCAGCGAAATACAAAGTTTAAAAAAGAAAAATTTGTACATTATTCCTATCAAACAAAACTTGCTCTCCGTGAAGATTTTTAACTCAAATATAAATGTAAATTTAGAAATGCTGGACTGGTAACGGATAGTGTTTATTTAAAATATGAAGAGCATTGTAGTTACAACGACAACATTAGCCTTAAAACGGTATTCCAAAATTTGATACTGAGGGCAGATCTTAGCAAATTTATATTGTAATTGGAATCACAAATACAGGGAATTTATATTACTGAAGTAAACGACACTTTAATTCATGGTTTATGCATGCATTGACAATAATTTCTCGTAAATTAAGGCATTTTTATGATTAATGAATACTCAATGTATGAGTTATTGCCTTATTTTTGGCTCAATTAGTTACAGAAGTGATACTGCCGATAAAGCGCTCGGGGCCGAGTTATCCATTCAGAGAGAGAGACACACACACAGCGATAAACTAGTATCTTTCTTTTAGTTTTTTGTTAGAATTTAAAGGCTTTTAAAAAATGTAAGGGATTGAATAAAAGGTTCCTTTCATATGATAAAAATTAGAAAACCATTTTTCCTTTTAGTTATTTATGTTTGTTTAGAGTTGCTAATAGAATCACAAAAACCTGTGTATCAACGAAAGAAAGTCAAGACGATGTCGTTGCACTGATTTAAAAACACTTCTAGTTCTAATCGCCGTTCAGTCTGCAAACTATTTAGACGTATTGAGCGTCAAAATTTATTGTGAAGAACCGCAAATGTATTGTATTTTGCCGATAAAAGCCTTTCTTGATTTTAAACTTATCTTTGTTGTCATCTTAAAAGTTTTAAGCAACGATTTCAATTCGCACTGACAACATTTATCCGAAAGCAAACTGCTTTTTGTAAAATCTTTGAACGTAGTATTGTTTGTTAGTAAAGCCAACACAAAACGAGCGTAAAAGAAAAGTTATCAAGTCAACAATTTATTGAATCAAAAATTTAGAACATCAAAGCTATTCTATTTGTTAATTCACTTTACCCTAAATTGAACTTTTAAGTATAAAGTTTTGAGTGCTCGAGATTTACTGGTAAGAAGGAGCCATTTGAATAAATAATGACAAAAAAGTCTAGTTTGTACTTCTTAAAATATGCGTCTTGGCGCGGTTTTAGAACCGCCTCGGAAATTAACTGCTATGAAATCGAGAATGTGAGATAAAAAGGTGTTAATTAAGAAAAACCTGTCCTTTGTATTTTTTGTTCATCTTTTGGTCGGAAAAAACAAAACCCGAAAATTCATAATTTTGTATTTTAAAACACAAAATCAGAGTGTATTTAGTTACTTGTACACATCCACAAAAAGAGATTCTGTATTTAATATATCACCTTGAACACACAAACCAAAAATTTTGACAATAAAGGTTTATCCAGATGTTACTACACTATTCCGGAATGAAGACAAAGTTCGTTGTTTCTCATTTCAGGTTTATTGTTAGCAAAATTGTACTGAAAATACCAACTGTATACAACCCAAAACAAAAATACCATATCTTGCATGGTGTCTTAGGAATCAACATTTGATTTGATGTATTAGAACGTAGAACTGATTCTATAAGTTATAAGTCTTTTAAAAACATTTTAATCTAAAAAATATAACAGAACTACGCGTGCGCAGCTTAAATCTAAAAAATTGTTAAAAGATAGACATATGCGAGTACACTTTAGTTCATTTCTTTAGCATATTTAGATAAAAAAGACCGATAGATATACTATCTCCATCTTAGCACACATGCAAGACTGAAGAGTCTTCAAGCACGTTACCCGTCAAATAATTAAACAACAACTATTTAATTTACTAGTATTAGACAGTTTGTGCAAGGCGAAATTTAAGCAATTAAAGTTAAAATCACAGATATTGATAGTTTATGCATCCTAAATTCTCAGCACAATTGATTTTTTTATTATGAACACCGTAAGTAGTGTAAGGAGCAGAAGTTTAGAGCGTTAGTCCTTCATCAGAACAACTGTAATTTAGACAACTCGACGTTTAAATGCTTATGATCACGGTAAGTAAGGTAAGGAGCTGACGTTTAGAGTGTTAGTCCTTCATCAGAGTAGCTGTAATTTAGACAACTCAAGGTTGAAATGTTTATGATCATCACCGTAAGTACAAGGAGCTGACGTTTAGTGTGTTAGTCCTTCGTAAGAGCAACTGTAATTTAGAAAACTCAACCTTGAAATGATTATAATCATTACCTTAACAAGTGTAAGAAGCTGACTTTAAGAGCGTTAGGCATAAGTAAAAGAAGCCAGTTTATTACAGCTGTATATTACCTGCAGATAATGTACAATTTCATAGTATATTCGGTTATTCGATAATTTTCTTGTTAGAATCTCATAAACAGCAAAAAAAGAATTATTTACTATCTTTGTTGAGCTGGTGACACTGATTTCAAAGATCAAAAGATTTTTTTTGTTCCAACTCAATTCCTGAAAGACAACCACGATTTGCATTAGAAAGTTGTTTTCTGTGGTATTATCGCTTCTGGGAAGTATACTGCGACATAATGTTCTACAAATGTTTTACTTGAACTAAAACGTACTCAAATTTCCTAACCAAAGTCTTTCTTTTTATTAAAAAAAAGCAGATTAATAAATTTTTATAGTATTGTGTTTTTTAACAATTTCTTTTTCTGAATAAGTGAATGCACGGGTCTTGATTTCAATCAGGTGGAAGCGGGATTGTTTTAATTCTGAGATGGTAAGCAAACAAGAAGTGCTGGAACCTTATGACTTTCGATGACTTTATTTGAATCCTCTATGCCCTTAAAATTTCTGCTTTCAAACGAAATCATCATTTTTTATTACCTTTTTAAACTCGTACCGCATGAAAGTTTAGGATATTAATAATCATTTTACTTCTTTTCAGGACAATGGCAAACAGATACAGCTGAAATATTCCTTGAAAATATATAGTCTTTGAATTAAAAATTACATGTTTCCTTTAAGCAGTTGAAAAACATATTTTTGTCATTGGGAATGAAATGTTTGCCAAGTTTAGCAAATAAGACAGGCTTTAAACTCAAACATTTAATTTTAAAATCTTCGGAAAGATGAAAAAATGTTCTCTTTATTGGCATTCAAAAATATTAAAAGAAAATATCTATCTATTAGACAGTGAAACAATATTAATTTTCAACTTGGCTTTTTAACTATCGATAATGGACCAAGCAAATTCACATAAAATCTTAAAGTTCTTTAATATTATGACTTTTGAGTAGCAGAATCTAGTGCAAAAGCAATGCATAAGTATTCTATCTCACTATACGGGTGTTAATATAACATAAATAAACTAATATAAAATAAATTATGTTGACTTTGAAAACATAAAGTTTAAAACTGTGTTTACTTAGAAAATAATATTAAGGTTGATAAAAGTTGTTGGTGAAAAACGTATTTTTTTCATATATTCAATCAGAAACTATGTCAGACAAGCAATTTTAAAGTCTTAAATAGCTCTGCTGTGTCGCTTTGAGTAGTAAAAACAGGTTGCTTTTTATTAACTTGAATTATTTTTTTGAACTTTCTTAAGTGGGATCATATCACCAGTTTGTAAATAAAAATCAAATATGTTTTCTTAGAAAAAAAAACAGAATGTGAAATTGTTTTAACTCACCGTCCTTATTCATGTTAGCGTCAAAACACCTTTTGAGTCGACATGATCTGCACTGGTTTCTGTGGACTTTATCAACTGGACAATTTCCTTTACCGTTACTTGCGCGGCAAGTGTAAGATCTATTACGGCGTATACTCCGCTTGAAAAATCCGCTACATCCATCACACGCGTAAATTCCATAATGTTTCCCCGACGAGCGATCTCCGCAAACGTTGCAGGGAATATCAAGCAAACGGCCTTGAAAATAAAGAATAAAAACAGTCAGGTAAAAATTAACATTTTTTATCAGGTAGTAAAATTCAATATTGATAACAAGAATAACATTACAACCACTTGGCTTGTTGTCGTCTCTGTCCACAATTTGATCAACACGGATTTCGCTAGTCATATTGTCAACTCTTGTTCAAATTCGACGTTTTGTGTCAACACAGAAGTCTGCCCGTTTCTACTGACAAATTCCCCAGCTCCAAGAATTGATTGATAGCAAATGTCAAAAAACTCTGGCGAAAATCTTGCAGTTGATTGGTTCTTTTTGTTTTCATTACATTTAAAGATATATCATTCCATAGGCAAATTGAACCTTTTGGGCCCCGCCTCTTGAGATTGACCGAGATTGGACGCTCTTTTGTCTTACGGAGTTCTTTAGGCATTTTATTTACAATTCAACCACAAGAAGGTCATATAATAAAATTGAGCATAAAAACATTGATTGAATGAAACCAAAGCCAATCTACGCTAAATAGTTAGAGGAAGCTTTTTCTCATTTAAAACGTTTTAAAACCTGAAGGCAGCATTATAACACAGAACACTTAACTTTGGCTGACTTTGCATCAATGTAAAAAAATCAATGAAATATTTAAACGCTAGTAGCGTGAATAATTTAAAAAAACGTATCATTTTAAAGGATTCATTTTTTGCTAATCAAGGCCGCGAAATTAGGGGGGTGAGAAACTTCGTCATGAAAAATAACGTTTTGGTGTGTTGTACAGATTTCCTTCAAAAACTTATGCAATGCTAATGTGATTAAGATATTGAATTTTCGCAAACACGTCTATCAAATTCATTTGACGCCTCGGTGAAAGCCTTCATCCTGGTTGGAAATTCATAACTTCTCAAACAACAACAAGGAGAAAGACTTGAAAATAAAATTGAATGGAAGGTGTCAGTTAGGGTCCCTAAACCAATCGTATACGAAGTCTTTAGCCGTTCGGCACGTGCACCATTGATTCTGAACAAATAGAGCGTCAGTGGTCGCACTCTAATGGCTTTTTTATGACGCACCTGCCGGGAAATAAGCCGAAATAATTCACTATCACCTGGTCTCACTGCGATATTTGAACACCTGTATTGGATAAAGTGAAGACAAATTTGTGTTCGCGATTAAAAAAAACCTTAAGATTAAATCTTTTTTCCCTTCCTTAAAAAAACAAGAATGCAAAATCTTTTTTGCTTAGTTTAAAAGAATTGTGTGCTTCTTTTTTAAGGCTGACTTTAGGAATGATTACCCGATGAATATATGTGGCTGCCTTTGAATGTTGAATTAACGGATTTTAACTTCAGCATTGTTGTATTCAAAGTAATTGGCAATAGAATAGAATCTAACTCGTGCCAGTAATTAACAGTTAAGGGTGTAGTCTGCCAAACATACACAGTTTCAGATTAGAAGACAATTATACCAAATGAGACGAACAAAATCGGAAGTAATTATTCACAAAAAAAACGATTTGCAAACGCCTGATTTTTTGTTTTGTTTTGCAAAGACCAGTGGAAAAAACTGTAATAGAGGGTTCTTGTTTGAAAACCTAACTGTTTGCTGGATCTGAGAGAGATCGTTTCTCAAAACAAGATATCCGAGATTTCTGCGTCAATAGTGATAGAATAGAAAATAAACAGCACAGATTTAGTTTTAGCACGAATACAAAAAAAATCAACGGAATGATCTTTTGAGAAGAATAATATTTAGCAACTAATTTACAGTCTTACTTAAAGCTTTGGAAGATAGCATTATATCTCTTTCGGCAAAGTTTAACTAAAACATGGGGAGAGAATCTTAGCTATATTTAATGATAACGAATGAATTGATATTGTTGGCTAAGACCTTAATACAATGCCATAAATCAACTTTGCTAAAAAATTAGTTGAAGTAAATTTGTACCTTGAGTTTTAATTTATTTTAAAAGCAGCCATATTTTTTCGAAAAACTAAAATCTGTGATGATGAGACGAAATACTCAGTCTCTTTTTAAATTTGTCCGGAAAACAAAAATGTTATAATATTTTAAAAAAAGAATGGGCAATGACATTGAACAAAAAATGAAAAGGTACTAAATTTCTGTTTCTTTGTAGTATTTTTTTAAGCACCGTTTTTGGTCAATATTTGCTTCGAGATAATTGAAATCTAAAGAAACCAGTTATAATTGAATTTTCACCCTAAAGGGTCTTTTAATACTCGCTTGACTTTTTATTTGTGTAAAATATTTTCCTAATGGGGCGCGTAATCAATAAACAGCCGCGATATTGTGACCAATCGTGTTTTTAATCTTCGTCATAGAAAAATGTTTACTTTACCAGAAAGACTTAAAAGCTTTTCATTGATAGCATCGTGACTTTTTCGCTCCATTTCATAAGAAAGTGACTAAAATTCTCTTGCCCAAGGCCTCGTATTTCTCATTTCATGAAAAACAATTTTGGTGACTACACAAGTGGAGACTATATAAATTTTTCTGGTAAAATTTTACCGCGGACAAGATTTACTATTTTATTATATTCCAGTAGCTAACTTTCTTCTCAGTTTGTTTTTTCTGATCGACAGTAAGAGTGTTGGTTTTTAGCGCTCCAAACAGTTGGGATGCATGGTAATTTAACCAGTGGATTCGTGGATATTCTTTATAAATTTGAACCGTAAAAAAATTGCAGTTGACATTATAGGCGCCAAGAATCCGTTAGTTTTTCTATCTTCTTGTGAACACAAATGAAATTTTTTCAAAACTGTCCGTTACTTTAAAAAAATGAAGCAAGCTCTTCATTTTTTCTGGACATTGATTTAAAAATTCTGATCATTTTTATAAAGTTATTAAAAACTTTACGGAAACATTTTGCTACAATATTCAGAATTAGCGTGCATGTTTTGATAAAAAGGAAAGAAATTACGGAGAAACGCCAAAGATTCGGAAGCAATTCGTTTGCCAAAAATGGAAATTAACGACAGTTTTAACGCATGTTTAGTGTCATTACATAATTATTCGTGTTTTCACAGTTTAGACCCAAAGGCAATGATTAAATAAAATTTCCCAAGCGAAAAACGTAGTCATATAAATCTGATTGATGATAATTTTTTTTAATAAACATACAGAATGACCGTAAATGAGGCACAAAAAGAATGTTAAAAACTCCTAATTTTTATAAATGACAATGTCAATTTACTTGCAACATAAACTATTTCTGCATAAACTATACGAAGTTCCTGCCGTGAATGATAGTTGAACTAAACACGAAACTACTAACTAACAAAGCTTTTTTGAAAGGTAAAAAACAAATAGGAAAATATGAAAAGAAGAAAGGGAAAGAAAAAAAGAAGAACGAGAATAAAAAAAACAGCAAAAGAGAAAACAATAACAACAACAATGACAGGAACAAGATCTGATAAGAACGAAAAAACAAGAACAAAAACAGAAACAAGAACAAAAACAAAAAACAAAAATACAAATAAGAAACAAAAATAAGAAGAACAAAGAAACAAGAACAAGAACAAGATCAACAAGAATAAAAACGAGGACGAGGACAAGAACACGAAGAACAAAAACAACAAGGACAGCAAGAACAAGAAGAAAGTCTACAAGAAGAAGAACTGGAAAAAAGGAACAAAAACAAGAAAACAAGAAGAAAAAGAAGAACGAAAAGAAAAACAAGAAACAGAAGAACAAAATACAAACAAGAAAATAAAAGAACAAGAACAATAAGAACAAGAACAAGAACAATAAGAACAAGAACAATAAGAACAAAAACAAGAACAAGAACAATAAGAACAAGAACAATAAGAACAAGAACAAGAACAATAAGAACAAAAACAAGAACAAGAACAATAAGAACAAGAACAATAAGAACAAGAACAATAAGAACAAGAACAAGAACAAGAACAAGAACAATAAGAACAAGAAAAATAAGAACAAAAACAAGAACAAGAACAATAAGAACAAGAACAATAAGAACAAGAACAAGAACAACAAGAACAAGAACAATAAGAACAATAAGAACAAGAACAAGAACAATAAGAACAAGAACAATAAGAACAAGAACAAGAACAATAAGAACAAGAACAAGAACAATAAGAACAAGAACAAGAACAATAAGAACAAGAACAATAAGAACAAGTACAAAAACAATAAGAAAAAAACAAGAACAATAAGAACAACAACAATACGAACAAGAACAAGAACAAGAAGAGAAGACAGACAACAAGAAGAAGAACTGGATAAAAGGAACAAAAACAAGAAAACAAGAACTAGAACGCTTCTCTGCGTTAAAATATGAAAGGAAAAACAATCAATTTATCATTACTATGATTTTTAAAACGACAAAAACTACTTATGAAAATGTTCGAAGGGTAAAAAAAACTTTTTCTACTTTTAGATTTTGTAGTTTCAGATAGAGTCACGGTCACAACACAATATACTTATATAGAAGTTAATTTTAGCCTGTCCACACTGAAAACGTAACTAAAATTTATATAAATTCCAGTTTTAAAAAGCGTTCAAAAAATGATTGTTGGGAGACGGATGTAAAATGGCCTCATCACTTTTTTTCTCTTTTACAAAAACATACTTACAGAATTACCAATTTTTCACATGTCGAACTCCTTCCTGGAAATTTTACGAAACTTTCGCGAGTCTCAAAGTCTCGTTTTATCGAGACTATGCGCGTCTTGAGGTCTCAATTTTTGCGGTAAAGAGGTCTCGTAGTTTAGCGTTTTTGTTTTCATAAATGCGGTTTTTTATAAAACGTCATAGAATTTAAATATTGCAACTTTCAGGTGATGGCGAAGAAAATAGTGGTCTTTGATATTCTAACTCGTTAGCTCCTGACTTTTGCCAGATTTGATACCTAACACAGATTCATCCAACAACTTTTAATATACATCTGCACATTTGTACATTTTGACCTTTTACGTTGCGAGCCTTAGACATTTTGACCTTTTACGTAAAAAGGTCAAAATGTCTAAGGCTCACAACGTAAAAGGTCAAAATGTCTAAGGCTCACAACGTAAAAGGTCAAAATGTCTAAGGCTCACAACGTAATATGGTTAACTGAAAGTCACTTGGGTTAACAAAGCAAAGCACGAGTCTAGCCGTCTCGCATTTACCATTCGCCAACCCTCTTGCTTAGAAGTTTATTTTTTTGATAGATACCCCTCTCTTTTTCAACAGTTCCTCCATCATGAACATAATTTTGTGAAGGTTCTCTAAAGGATTCATTTTCTGCGGATGATTTCGCTTTGTTGTCACACAATTCAAGCCAGATAAAGGACAAAACGACACAACTGGGAGGCAACAATGCAAAAATTGGATAAAAAATTAACATGAAGAAGACGAAAATATTGAGAACCAACACCACCAGCAAAACCCCGATACTACTGAAAGAGGTACCAATCGCGGAAGTGGTGCCCTTGAAGTATCTGGGCAGCATCATAGATAAGATAGTGGTTGCGGATAAAGACGTAGTGACCAGAGTTGGGAACCCAAAAGCCATATACACAAGAATATTTGGAAAGCTAGAGAGCGTACTACCATCAAAAAGATTATGATACCAAATTCCAACGTTACGACAGTTCTAGTCAATGGCTGCAAGACGTGGCAAACAATTAGGAAGAACCAGCAGAAGATCCAGAAATTAATTTGTCAATAGATGTTTGCGAACAATACTCAGAGTTAGTTGGTATGGTGAAATTCGCAACGAGGAGCTATGTATGAGAGCAGACCTAGAACCAATTGGAAAACGAATTCTCTGCTCCACTCTGCTATACACGCTTCTTATAAGAATAACTTTATAAGATTTAAGAAAAAGGACAATACAGTTTTGAAGGATTAAGACATGTTTCGATCATTCTCTGATCATCTTCAGTTGTGACTAGACTAATTAATATTAGATGGTCCGAGAATGATCGAAACGTGTCTTGTTCATTCAAAAACATTATCATTTTTCTTAAATGTATTTCTAGTCGCTTGTTTTACGTTCTTTTGGAAGTTAGTTCTAACAATTAGCTCAAATTGACCAAAAATTAAAAACGATTTACGAACAAGCTCATGCAGGTTGTTAAAAGTGAACTTTTTTCTAGCTGAAACTTTACTTAATCTTACAATTTGCGTTCGCAATGTGCACAAAGCTTATAAGCAGAAGATGATCAGAGAATGATTGAAACATGTCTTGTTCATTCAAAACTGTATTGTCCTTTTTCTTAAATGTGTTTCTAGTCGCTTGTTGACGTCCTTTTGGAACAAGCTCATGCAGGCTGTTAAAAGTGAACTTTTTTCTAGCTGAGACTTTACCTAATCTTATAAAGTGAGGTCGTAATGTGCACAGTAAAATTTACTGGTTCTTATAAGATAAACAAACCAGTGAATACACATTAAATTTACATACCCCGGCTTTCGCGTAATGAACTTTGTCTTCGATGTATTCTAAAGTTGCGAAAAAGTGATCTAACAAAGAGTGTAAATACACTTTTTTATAAGAACCTTTTTTATAAGAACATGAGGCTGAGAATTGCCAAAAAATTAAGAACTGTTAAGAACATGGTGAGCCTGAGACAAGGTAAAGAACATGTATTTATTTATGATGAAATAATTCATGCAGTGTAAACGAAAAATTTGCTTGGGCTTCTTGACTAAAGTTTCCAGATATCAATTTTACACCACAGGGTGTTTTTCGTACCAGCTACTGAATTTTAAAATTCGATACAATACAAAATACATGTACAAATCAATGTATACAGAAAAGTACCACATACGGTACATGTATTATTTATATTGTCTAAAATCAGTAAAGATATTTTAAGACTGACATGTTTAAGAACATTTGAGACTAATATACCGAAAATATTAAAGAACGTTCAGCCTTAGTCGAAATATTCATCGTTCTTATAAAATGAAAAGAGTGTAAAAAGGAACCTGAAATTGGACTTTTCAACACTCGAATGCTTTGCGATAGTTTTTGACTGCGTCGCCATTTTGAATATGGAAACTTTCGTGGGATTTTATTAAGTTTAGTACTTAGTACTCCCGGAAAAGTTGATATCGAAACCATCTTACAAATAGTTTGAAACTGTTTACAATCTGAACACGGGAGTCCATATTTGCCAAAAAGACTGGATTTGGCAAGAAAACACAAAACTTTACTTAGCGCTTAAAAATTTAATCAAAACGATCTACCTACACTTAAATTTTTGCACACCGTGCTTGGGATCTCTCATTCTTGAACACCGTGATTAAAATGTTCTTACTTTGTTCTTAAAGTGATGGACAAAGAGTTTTTACAGTTCAGTTTTAGCTCGTGGAGAGCTATCGGGATAGTTTGGGAATCAGGATGTCAGGCGTAAACAAAACAACATTTGTAATCGATTTCCGATCGTCTTATTGTTTTTAGTTCGTGGAGAGCTATCGGGATAGTTGGGGAATCACGATGTCAGGCGTAAACAAAAGAACATTTGTAATCGATTTCCGATCGTCGTAAGTTAGGCAGGCGCATTCATGTATTCGTTTAATAGTCGTCGAGAATGCTCTTATTCGGTAACTAATGAAAGACGTTTAATATGTCACGTGATTGTTTGGTGTATAGCATATTAATCAATGAACAACCGTCAAGACATAGAACAGCTCCCTGACATAGTATCTCACTTACTCCACGAGCTTACCACAGGTAAATTAGTACCTCCTGTTTCTGTTTACACATGAAAAGTGTGATATTAAAGTTACTGATGTATCTATCTGAAAGAATGTACAGTAAAGACCATGAATTTCTTAAAAAAAAAGAATCGTTAGAATTACATCGTGGCGATCTGATGCTTGTTTGTTGCTGCGAGAGTTCCTTTTATTTATTCCTTTTCAATTTTTACTATTTTTTTGCCAAAAAAAACATCATCAGATTGTTCTCACATTGTATTTATTTTTGGAACGATTCCAGTCTCAATGTTCCTAATACATTTTTTCTTAACCAAAAAAAAAACGTGTATCATGAACACGAAAACAAAGCCCATTTGTCAATAATGCGAAAATATACTTAATAATCCATCAGATTCGTGCTAGTTTCGTGTTGAAAAAAGTAGAATTTCAAATTCTAATACTAAAATAATTGAAAAAAGTAAACTTTAACAAAGTTACTGAAACGTCACCTGTTCAATTTACTAAAGTAGTTTCACGTTGTGCAGTAATTACGTCTTTTCGCCAGTAAGAGATGCAGTTAATGAAAAAATTTAAGATATCTTGCGATGATGCATGAGTTGCTTAAATTTAAAAAAAAAAACTATTTTACTGAGTACTTAATAAAATTTATTTAAGGGCCGCCCACCATATTTGCGGTTAAGCATTTAATAAAGCGCAGGAGTTTGGTTGCACAGCAAGCGAGGTCGGCTGTGCCGTTCTCACGATATATAAAGAGAAGAGGCTCCCTGTAGGATATGGGATGTTCTTTCTTATTATAAATCCCGCTGTTGCAGAAAGCAAAGGGTTGTTTAAATCTTAATTAGTCGCGCCATTAAACACGGTTAATGAAAACCTACAGAAAGTTTCTTTCACGGTGGTTTGTTCTACTATATCAGTATACAAACAAAAAATGTATATCGTTCGATTCATTAAGAAGTTGTAACTGGTAACTGGTAACTTTATTTTAATACGGTTAAAACACCAGGACTTAAAAAACGAACGCGATATTAAAATCCAAAAACGTCGGCTTTGCATATCAATGTATAGTTCATTTGGCCTATCACCGTTAACATTAGATGCTTCTAGTATGAAGTTTTGTCTTAAATCTTTGGGATTGCTTTAATGATAAGCTGCAGTAATAAAACCAGTGGATAGCCGGAAAATGAGATTTAGCTACTCAAATTTAACTGTACGCTGTTCCGGCTTAAGTTTGTTCACACGGAATTAAAGAAAAATAACAGTTCAATCCACTGGGTCTTTTGGAAACAGAAAAATAATAACACGCGAGAATGCATATTAAACCAGTATGTTTCAGGATGAAGATGCAGCATTCTAAAAAAGTTCCAAATATAAACCAACGGGATTTTAACAATCCATTAAACTGTGTTTTACTGAGCTGTCGTTAAGTTTATAACAAAAGCCAAACAAGATACGATTGAATGGTACAGTGAAAGTTTACACACACCCTTAAAAAAGGGAGAGACTTGTTCGGATCCCTAAAGATCGTCATATCACAATGGTACAAGTTTATTTTCTTCCTTCAAGCAATAGCGCATGAATAATTCGTCTTATTATTTTCCAAAGTCAGGTTTTTCCTAACAATGTTTTCTTCTTTTCAAGATATATTGCTTTTTCTTTTAAAGTTATTGTCTGGACACAATTTTTGAATACACTCTTTTTAACAAAAATTTTGTCTTTTGGACCAAGGCTGTGTGGATATTCATATTTTCCGGCAAATTTGAGGCTGAAAATATTCTTATGAATATTATTAGTTTCGACAATATCATGCAGTGACGTGGAATTCCTGTTTTTAAAATGATTGTGCTATAGATGAGATTCGATGGCAATAGATCTGTTTATGGCTTTGCTATTTAACAATTAGACTACGAGCCCGAGTTTTCTACGAGCAAATAATCAACGAGGCGCAGCCGAGTTGACTATCGCTCGTAAAAAACGAGGGCGAGTAGTCTAATTGTTTTAGTATAAATTTACAATGTTCTCATTGCATAAAAATGTGGTTTAACGTTTAGGAAAAAATGTTTTATTGTGTTTACAAAGATTCATTTCAAGTGATAAATTTCAGCTTTCGTTGGGAGA
>JAOTRI020014778.1:0-18910 GCA_028564885.2 Zoanthus sanctaehelenae | reverse complement strand
TTATATGTTGACAAATGTAATTGGAATGCGTTCGGTGTGTAGATATATATAGAAAGAATTAAGAGAAAAATATCATAATGTCTAGTCTCACTAGACATTGGCATGTTCTTCGAGCGATTACAACTTACAAAAAGGACTCGTTTATTAACTTCTTACAAAAATGATGCCAGATCATTTCACAGTTCGATTATAATTCCTCTTAAGGGTGAACACTGGCCATAAGATTACTTCAGGTGTAACTTCACCTGGTTTTGGAGTTTAGGAGCTGGACACTGGGATGAAACATGAGTGTGTAACTAAGTAATATTTCAGAAGGAAGACTGAAGTTGAGTGGAAAAGAATGATGGAGAAGGAGTGTCATTAAGTTGGTGTGAACATTGAGGATGCGAACGTCCAAGTGATGTGGAAAAGTTACACCAAATCATTGCAGAAAAGTCAGTAACCTAAGGAAAAATCCTGACTTAAATAATATTATGACACTGAATGAGCTATCAGAAATGTATGAAGTAAACTTCTTTTTAGGTGTACCTTGTGATTTCTGGTTAGAATTCAAAGTTTCTTTTTCCGCTGGGTCCCAGACATATAAACTGACAGTTCTATCTGTATGCGCAACTGCTAGTTCTTGTTTGCCATCACCATTAAGGTCAGCCAATGACAATGCCTTGCAGTTGGTAGCCAGATGTTGGGAATGTACTGGCTCAAGATCACTAAAACTATTGCCAAAGTGTCTGCTAACCTGTGCAAAACAGATGTCATCAGTTTCATAAACTAAGATTGGATTGAGTTTACATTTTGCTTTATTGTGAAATTGTGACCCTTATTAAATTATTTTTTGTTACGAGAGTTGGAGTTGGAGAGATTGCTGTCAGAGTGGGGTAAATCTGGCCAATGCAGTTTACGGGGATAAACCTGCCAGATCAAAATTAGTTTGATGATGATGATGATGAGTGGCAATGCCTCATCATTCTAATATGGACAAAAGAAACCCTGCTGTTAACTACATTTTACGTCATCAATCTTCATTTCTATATGGAATGCTAGTGCTTATAATTAACTGAACATTAGACATCAACTGGACTATGAGTTATTAGCCCATGAGGCTGTAAGTCTAATTGTTTTTGTAAGTATAACCCTATTAATTGGTCAAAAAAAATGTTAAAATTAAAATTTTGATGAAATTCTTTCATATTTTAGAGAAACAAGCCATAAACAAGGCTCATTACTATGTTGATCTGCAATCTTTTCTTTACCAGGCTAACACAAATGCACCTCTAGTTGAGTAGCCAATCAGAATGCAGGATGAGTGTTAGACTGTTTAGTAGGTTTATATACCAATCTCAAAACTATACAAGACAAAAGTGCAAATAAATACAGTACATGGGGAGATTTTAAAGGGGCTGTTTCCACAAGCATTGCTCTTTTACCACAATAATTGATTCCAACCTTCCAGAGTTGAGTGGGAACATCCTAATTCAATAGGTTCATATTTTTCATTTTCACTGTTGGTGCTCATAAAAAGTTTGCCAGGGGGATGTAAACAAATTTTTTTGTGACCAACCCTCCATAACATGACATCGATCAATTTATCACAACTCATATTTTCTGGACTTTGACCGAAAAAAACTTTTGCTTAAGGTTACTTTTGCTGAATGGATAAACTTGATTGATTTACAGGTAAATAAAAGAGTTTGATGATTGATTTTCAATGTTCCGTTGTAAACTTTATTTTTTGTGCAAAAACAATGTGACTTTTGATCAAGTTCTTGCCATTTTTGTGCAAGACCCTTCAATGGAGTAGAAATTAAGACCTTTATAGCCATTGTGAGGGTGCATGTGATGTACACAAGTGCACCCTTTCCCCTGCATTCAAGCCTATCTATTACACGACGGCTAAAGGAAAATCAAAGAGAAAATTTTAAAGACTAAATATTGAATTACATGCTTTAAACATGTAAAAAATCCTTTTAAAACCCTATAGAATAATCTCTCAGACATTTCAATTTTTTCTTAAAAGTTTTTTTTTAAGATCCGGTGATCCGATCCAATGATCCAATCCAAATTTTACCAACCCTGGTATATATCATATTGAGTTTCCTATCAGATACATAGCTTTCAACTCTTCTCATTTGGCGGGAGTTTCAAGATTTTCAACCCTTTCTCCCGGTTTCCCAAATAATCACTCAGATCTCCTGCTTTTTAAAGATTTTCTGTAACATAAGCGAAATTACCGAAAGTTGTGCAAGGCAAAAATCATTGTTTGTAATTTCACAAAAATCCAGTTGATCAAAACACTGTATAAACAAAAAAAGTACTATTGACGAATAGGCTGTCTTGTCACTGTCTAATCTCTGTTTACTTTTGCTTTAGTGGGAAAACTTGTTTACATGTTTTTAGCCAATCATGGGTAGGCTAGCTTGCAAAACAAGGGATACCATAGAGGCACTAGTGCCTACAGCTTCCTCCTTCAGACATGAAACAAGCAAAGACGGTGCCACGTACAATGAGATATAACAACATTCATTCCATTCAGAACGAAGTCATTTGTCATTCTGTTTTACGATTGTAATTCTTGATCCCCTATAATCTCAAGATTTTAAAATTTCGTGGGTTGACAGCTATGCAGATAATTTGTCCTAATGACGCTCAGGAAAGGAAGTAGCTTTAATGATAAGTCTCTACCGGGTACCTACGTCAAACACATGACACCATCCCTCGGCCGTCATACAAACGAGATAGTTCCTTCCTTTGTTAAAAACATCACCTACTCCCAAGCAGGTAACCATTCCAAGATTTCTACACATTTTCCACGGCTTAGTACAATTTCCTTTGAATATATAAAGCTCTCCATCAACATTTCCAACAATAAGTTCGTTGTCTCCATCATTATTGACATCCCCAAGTAACAGAGCCTCCTTGAAGACGCATCCATTAAATTCTAACTCCAAATGCTCAACAAATGAGACAGAACGTGTACTTGACATTTCGAAGTTACCTCTTTCTTCTACAAAATATGTAATGAATAAAGTTTTGATCTTGTTAATCGTTTACCGGCACGCACGGACGCCATTTTTCTTTTAATAGATCTACTGTACTCACCCTACCCCACAAGGATATAGGTGGTGCATTTCTTTTTTCAAAAGTAATTTTTCGAACTTGAGCAACTAAGTGTTACATAAGAAAAGGCTGGATATTTTTTAGCAAATATAAGTATTAAATTGGGTTATTTAATTGGTTGACCAAAAATCATTTTTGAGAATTATGTTTTTTCTAAGTAACCCGTACCCTCCCCTCCACAAATTACAGTTGCCTTGACTGGACACGTGAAAAAAAGATGTGAGGTGTTCTTAATTGTTAACCTGACTTTGTGCACGCTGAGACAAACCAGAAAAGTAAAACAGGAAGTTTTGTCATAATAAACAAATAAACTTCAAGAGGATTCTGTTTCGTCTCTTTCCTGGAAATTTATCAAGCCAGCCATTTCGGACGGTGGTCAAGGACACCTCTGAAAAGCACCAATCCGAAGAGAGTTTTTACAGAATAAACCAATGAAAAGCCTTGATTTGTCGGTTGTGTTCCTCTTATCCAGACTCATGCTTCGTTCACTCTTTTCTCCACACCTTCTTCAATATTCCGCAGTTGTGTTACGTTCTCGGGTAGTGGCAGCTAATTTAAATAGTCTGAAAACCAAGTTTTTGTTTTATTCCACAAATATCACAAGAAAAATGTCCTACAGCATCAGCGAAAGTGGAGCTCCAAACAGTTTGGACTACCGAATCTATTTCCGTAAGTATGAAATTTCTTTGCATGTTTCACAAAATATTCCCAAGTTATTTCGTGTTTATCATAATACGCTTTTCTTCTTTTTTGTGACTTTGTGTGTATTTGTCAGAATGTCATTCAAGACTTCAGAAACTGAGAAAGCTCTATATTTTTCCTTTATGGCAAATTTGCGTTACTCGATGTATTGGTCATCTTTTGCAAAATTTAAAACAAAACTCAAAGCGAAAGCGAAAGAAGGGTTGTTATGATAAGCAGAGTTTGAGATTGCCAATACTTTCAAGGAATTGTAAATGATATGGTTGTTGACGTTACAATCCTTGATACACTGATTCACTGCCAGGATGCATGTCATATATATATGCTACTATTATTTTTTTTTTTATCGTCTTGACGTGGCACGCCATGTTATGTGTTAAGAGAGATTTCTTTACTATTTTACCCCATGTGATTTCACATTGCAACTTAATTTTATAATCTGCTTACCTAAAAATTTGGTAGAATTTGAAATCTTCTAAATGTTTTTCCCGTTGAATTTTTAATTTGAGTATGTTTCGCGTGACAATACAAAGGTCAATATGTGTTTATTTGAAGACCATCGAAAATCTCATCTAATACCGCCTTGGGGGTTCTTGGTTTGGGATTGACAAAAAGGAAAGAAAATAAAAGAAATGGTAACAAAAAGCAATAAAACGTTTCAGATATACGAATATGTTTTATATTTGGATATATTGAACAATACGCCCCCCAAGATCTATTTTTGGGGGGGTGGGGGGCGCATACTGCAACTCGTGTACAACAAAGGTAATCAAAGTAAGTTGACAAAAAATATATAAAGAGCATAAAATCTAATAAGAACGATCACTCCGAAAGGAGCGGTTCTTTACTAATAAAAACATAATCAAATACGATTGCTCCGAAAGGAGCGGTTCTTTACTAATAAAAGCATAATAAAAAACGATCGCTTTGAGTTATAAAACAACTTATCTTATTCCGCTACATCTAACAAAAAAAGGAAACAAGTTAGAACACATTTAAAACAAGAAAAATCAAACAAAAGTAATGAAAGACATGAAACAAAAGTAATGAATGAAAGAAATTAAATGAAGTAATGGTCATTTCTTTCGCAACATTTGGTCGCTCGTAAAGGAGCGGTTTGTGAGGACAACGTGCAGGATACGATCCAATCATTTTGACATTTTTTCACATCTTTTATGTTACACGGTCAACTGTCATCAATATTCATTGCATCATAGAACGGTTGTGATTGGAAGATTGAATATAAAAACATAGAGTGATTGACAGCTACATATTTAAAATTATAATCAGAATGTTTGAAGTAAAATTAGGGTTAACTTAATACAATCCTAAAAGTAAGATAACAACTAAAGAAAAATAAACAACATGTCTTAGAAACATGACGGGTTAATTGCATTAGATAAAGAATGTGTTAAAATTCTTTACTTTAAATAAACCTTAAGTTCAGGTTTTTCGCTAGTGATTTGAAAGCCTTCCATTATTTTAAGTTTTATATATGATTTATCAGAATCTATAATTTCAAAAACAGTTCTGAGGCATTATTTTTACAGTTAGAATTTTTACTCTCACATTTTCAAACATTTAAGGAAAACAACAACAATAAACTTTGTATGCACATACAATTTAAAAAAAGTTTTTTTTACATTTATAACATAGAACCAAAAACTAGAATGTGATAACCTTAGGGGCTAATTGAAAACAGGTAGCCAACTGTAAAAATTTCAATAAATGATATATAATACTTAAAATAAAGGAAGGCTTTCACATAACTAGAGAAAAACCTGAACTTAACGTAAAGCATTTTAAGTCATCCTTTATCTAATGCAATTAATGTATCATATTTCTATGTTTACATTGTTTATTTTTCCTTAGTTGTTATCTTACTTTTAGGATTGTAAGTTAACCCCAAATTTACTTCAAACATTCTGATAATAATTTTGAATATGTAGCTGTCAATCATTCTAGGATTTTTTATTTGAAATAAATTTGTAAGGTTTTTTTCACTTTCTACAGAAGGTGACATTGTGACAATGTCGAAACATGTATAGAATAAAAAATATATGAATTCGTATATCTGAAATGTTTCATTTCGTTGGTGCTATTACAATCAAAAAGCAATAAATTATAATTGAACATTATTGTGCTGATGCAGCTTTTACCAAATATAATTCAACATCATTAATTAGTGGGAAAACTATAGAATACCCTGCCAAATTCATTAATATAATTTAGTGCATTTGTTTTTAGAGAACAGAAATGTGCAGAAGAAATCATGACATTACCAACCAACAATTGCAGTGTATTCTATAGTTGTACCAAGTAATAGGAATAACTATACAATATTAGCCTGTCACTTTTTTTAATAAAATTCAGTGTATTTTTTTTGAGAATGAGAGATGCACAGCTTGTGCATTTACTGGTGATATGTGATAGTATAAGACCCTATAAAAAATCCAGGTTTATCATGAAAATTTTATCAAAATGTAGTTGGGTAGGGTAATTGTTAAGGTTAATGCCTTTGTATGTTGCTGAGTTAGCTTAAGAATAAATCTATGGTGGAGTTTGATTAGATAAGCAAGTGTTACACAGATGCATACAAGAAAGAATCAGTTGTCATAATATGCTGCAAACATTATTTCTCAACTTTTTGTCATGTATTTTATTAAAAGATTGCAAAAATTTTAATGCACTGCCAAAAATGAGTGCATGCACTGATGATAAACTGGTATTAATCGAATATTAATTAATGGTATAATCAGGTTTTTTTAATGTGAACTATTTCAATGCATGTCAGTGAGATGTTCAGTTGTTCGAACAACCATTTTATTTTTCATTTAATTAGCAGTTATCACTTAATAAATTAACTGGTTTTTCTTTTGTCGCACGGCAAGTCACTGAATATTGTTCATGACATTTCGACTGCTTACTGCTTGTCTTCTTCAGGTGATGGTCTGAAGTATAATTTAATTGAGACACAGAAAATTAATTTAAAAAAGTACACTGATCTCAAATGCATTTAATTCTCAATTTGTTAGGTGGCCCTAATGGACCAATCTCACCATTTCATGACATTCCTCTATATGCTAATACTGAGGTAGGTAGAGACAAATAAACTAATCAAGTCTTTAGGGTGTGTTCGTTTATTTTTTTTTATTTAATGGTTCAACCAAAGGTGGTCTTTAATGTCATTTTAAGATCCACACTAATAAGAATTGAAAAAGAGCTGACATTTTCAACAAGCAAGAGCTGTTCCTTAGTATAACACAAACAACTAAATTAATTATTTAGTTTAATTTTAGAGCTCCAGGGAAGAAAAAATTTATACTGACTATTTTAGCTTGAGTCAATAAATATTGAAACCAATAGCATACTTTTGAGGAATAAAGGAAGCAATTTACATCTATGTCTACCACCTGATTTGAATAAGGACACAGACAAATCTTGTTTCCCCACATCTGGGTCAATTTGCTGCGATCACATGTTTGTAAAGCTCATAAGTACTGCTTACATCTCAAGAATTCCCACTTAGCGTGAACAAGGCTCTGCAAAGGAGTTGAAAGCTTGCTATTACTTTCAAGTATTGATTCTATTCCTCAAATAATAATATATTGAAGTATGCAACTCGGTATAAAGTTAGAAAGGAAGTATTCCTCGAGTTGAATGCTCAGAAAGGTATCTGAGTCATTGACGGGAATTAAACCCACAACCTTCTGATTACCTGTCAGACGCTCTACCCACTGAGCTACAGACTCAGGAACACTTTCTTTCTAGCTTTCAAATGTTATTGTACAGTGTATTTTAGAGTTAAATTATGATAGAACCAGCATAACATTCACAAAAAAGGCACTTAAAGTATGATAACAAAATACTGTTTTTATTACTCAGAGAAATTAGCCTAATGTGCTATAGCAAATTCGAGTTAAAATAAAGGTTATGTGATGTGCGATCAGCTGTTGCTATTAATTTTTACCCAATCAAAATTTGTGTGATACAGTTTGCTTATTAGAACTAACAAGAGCCCATTCTTGTGCTTGCAGAGCCTTTCTGGAATTCTCAGGTTACTGTACTTTCAATTGTTACTTAGCTTGTATACTAAATTATACCATATTTAGATGCTGACTTCAGATGGAAAAAAAAGATACAATGAATATATAAAGGATATATATTACCTGGTGGGGTTATCTTATAGCAATAAATACTACTGTAAGTATTCACTTTTTATCCTTTGTTCGTTTATTCTAGAAAACAATCTGCAACATGGTTGTTGAAATACCAAGATGGACAAATGCAAAAATGGAGGTGCATACTAAAAAAATACTACTATGTTTAAAAATAATTTTTTTTAAAAAAATAATTTATTACTAAGTTTCAAATCGGTAACTGTGTATGTGATCATGAATTTTCCTATAGATCAACACAAAAGAAGCCCTCAATCCAATGAAACAAGATATAAAGAAGGGAAAATTGAGATATGTTAATAACTGCTTCCCTTACCATGGTTACATCTGGAACTATGGTGCCCTTCCACAGGTAATTAATAGGAAACCAGTCCTTTACCATTTTTAATGATTATCAGTTGAAAATAATGGCTAAATAATTTGTAAGAACTATGACCCTGTTCAGAGACAAGATTCAGAGACTGATTTTTTCATAAGTATAGCTTTGTGGTGCTTACAAAATTCAGCTCAACTTTACCATGCAATAAAGAAACTTGCTAAATCCAAAATTCAAGACCAGAGCAAGCTGTAGAAGGTTGGAAACAGAAATGTGGATTAAAACATTAATCCTGGATTAGCACTAATCGGGTTTTGAGGAACTAGGCCCAGATCTATCTTTCAGTCCCAGTTGTTTTGTTAAATTCTCCCAACTTGGGTGTATACTTTTCAGTGAAAATGTTCAAGAGAATCTCAATTTTAATCTTTTATTGATCAATTCTCATTATCTCATTACCAGATTGTTTTATCCTATATGAGATACATATTATGTAAAGAGAAGTTGGATGCTGATAGCTACAGTGACTGAAAGGGTTAAAATTTATTTCTAAAAATTAATTTTGGTGTTTGCAGTAATTGACAGTATTAAAGTTATTTAAATGATAGACAGGATATTAAATTATAGTAATGTATAACAACAGAAAGTATTTTGAGCAGTTGAAACCTGGAATGAAGAATGGATGTTGATTGTATAGTTAGCAAGACATTTTAGTTTGCCCTTTTTTTTCCAGTTGTATTAGTAAGCAAGTTTGAAAAAATTTAGCTTTTAATCTTCAATATCAATGGAGATGTTGGGATTGAAGAAAACAGTGGTGCAGATGGCAAAGGCAAATGGAGTGAGATGGTACGGGCAGATGTTAAGGAGGGATGATGGGCATGTTTTGAAAAAGGCATTGGAGTTTGAAGTGAAGGGAAAAAGGAAACAAGGAAACCATGCATGGAGATCACAGGTGAAAAAGGATAGTAGGAGTGTTGGTTTGAAGAGGGAGGATGCAGTGAATCGAGTGAGATGGAGAATGGGAGTGGGAGAGATTGCTGGTAGAGTGGGGTAAATCCGGCCACTCTCGTTTACGGGGATAAAACCGGATCAAAACTGGATTGATGATGATGATGATGGATAGTTTTTATTATTTTAGAGGCTTTAGGCCTTGTTGTTTCTCTACAGTATTG
Source organism: Zoanthus sanctaehelenae (assembly GCA_028564885.2). NCBI lineage: Eukaryota > Metazoa > Cnidaria > Anthozoa > Zoantharia > Zoanthidae > Zoanthus > Zoanthus sanctaehelenae. The sequence goes on along the minus strand of JAOTRI020014778.1, from coordinate 9,431 downwards.
CAGACACTAAAACCAAAATTGCTAGCCAGCAAGCCCACGAAATGAACTTTGCTCATGGTATTATTAAAAACAGTAAGAATGCATTATAGGCACTTTTAAGTCTTAATAGGTAACAAAAAGACACAGTACTAACTGTAATTAAATGATAGTCAAAAGTTCTACCATTGAGCCATGCTCGATACCCAATACAATGCACTTTGTTATCTTTGATTAATACATGAATAATTAATATTGATCTTGTTAGTTGTCAAAAATTTTTAAAAAATTGTTACGTATTGACCTGTAGACTTGGGAAGATCCAGGTGTAGTGGATGAAAGCACAAAATGTAAGGGAGACAACGACCCTGTCGACGCCTGCGACATAAGCACACTGGTACAGAAATTTATAGCTATGCATTATTATTAATTAAAGCTTTTGTTGATAGATTAAGTAAAAATATAATCCTTGCTCAAAAATCACAGCAGCCCTAAAACTCCAGGAAAACCTTGTGAAATTATATTCGAAATATTTCGATCCATTACAGATAAATTGATCATGGAATCTATAATTTATTAAAACAGCAATATAATTTGTGAAACTACTGAACAGATTTTCTTCTTGTGTCTGGCTCTGTTCTCTGTTCTCTTTGAAAATGTTATGATTATTAACATTGAAGTCACTAAGCTGCATAAGCTTTCAAACTGTTTTTTGTGGCTATAGTGCCTAATTTGAGGCCCAGTCATTATCAATGCCATTAATAAGACATGAGTGTCAACTTTCTGCAGACAATTTAGTCTGCTTCTTACAAAATATTTTGTGCATTCTCAATAAAAAGCTTAGTTTGGAGAATTTAGTAAATGAATTTACAATCATTTCTCAATAATTACAGGTTTAGTGCTTACAAGAAGCGTAGTGATAATAACAATAATACTTCATTTAACATCAATCACATTGAAAGTGGTTGCCCATTAACATTGCCTGTTAACGTTTAATCACACGTTGGCTCAGATCTTGGTGTGAAAGTCAAATTTGCTGAGGTAGGAATACCGGAGTACCCATAGAAAAAGCCTCAGAGTCAGATGAGATCGATCAATTTTAGCTTACATGCGGAGCCCAGGAATCGAGCCTGGTTCATAGAGGTGGGAGGCACGGCTGGTGAGTTCAGTTAGATGACATGCTAACTAGTTGTATTTTTTCTATGTAAGGTGGCTAAACGTGGTGAGGTTAAACAGGTGAAAGTTCTTGGCATTCTAGCCATGATTGATGAAGGAGAGACGGATTGGAAAGTTATTGTGATTGACATCAATGACCCACTGGCTAAGGACCTCAATGGTATTTTCTTTAGTTTAGATTCTCTTATTAATTATATGCTTTATGAGAACAGTAGAACACAATTTTGAATGGTGGAAGGTTGTTACTGTTGTCTGGCTAACAGTCAGTTTTTTTTGTGAGAAAAATTGTGACAATGGCACATTAGTTCCTGTTAAGTGTAATAAGATGAATCACTGAGTTCTGTTAGAAGCTGATGAACAATTCTTTCCTCTTAAGAGTGTATCTTATCCTAATTTAAAATGAACAGTTTGTTTTGTATGATGAGGCCCTAAAAGGCCATCCATTACTGCTAACAATCACTATTATTATTACTGGGCTGCCTGTGGTAAACCCAATTATAAACTCTTTTTTTATGTGTCGACCAGACAAAATGTGTATCTTGTAGTTTCTTTCAGTGCCAGCTGTGTTGCGAGGAGAAGCAGGACCTGGAACAAAGTGTAGCCCAGTGAATGCTTCTAGAGCATCTTGTCACAACTGGTATTGTTTACAAAGCCAAATAAACAGCTGTTTCTGTGGCTGCCAGCATTCAAACTCACTACTTTAGGTTTTAACATAATAGGTTTAAGGGGCAATGGTTACTGCCATCATGCCTTTAAGATAATAAAAAAAGTATGATAAAATATGAAGCAACAAAGTCCATAACACAATTCTCACATCATTATTGCGTTACTGTATCAGTTTGAAAAGCAATGAAATTCATGAAGAGTAGACAACAGGCCATTTCCGAGTTCTCTTGTGCCTCTGTTTCAAAGCGAGTCTTAGTGCGAAACAATTCTTATAAAAATGACTTTGACTTGCATGAAAATGAAACTGAATGCAAAACTTATTTTCATATGAAAGGTTTCGCACTTAGACTCGTTTTGAAACAGAGGCACAAGAGAACTAGGAAATGGCCTATTCCTGAAGTGACATCTTCTGGACCCAGTCATCTTCATTGGGCATGGCAATTGCGGGTACTTTAAAGCAAGATTTTGTTGTAACAATTTTATGAAATCAAAAGTTTGTTTTTTGAATACTCTTCTAGGCAATCTAGAGATACCAAAACTGAAGAAAATATTTTGGCTATAAATTATAGTAACTTTAAATATTATAATTCTTCTGTGAGACATGATTGTACGAAACTGTTTTGCAGCAATGTTGCTACTGTGTTTGGCCAAAGTTGAAGCCTTTTTAAAGTGCTCCTAATTTCAGTAGCTTCAACTTACAGTAGGTACTGTACAGAACCTTATACATAATTATGTACAATAAGTTGAGTTAATTATGCAGTACTTTTGGAGCTTTATTTTAATATTTTTTGTTGTCACATTTAAGATATTGATGACATTGAAAAGCATATGCCAGGCCTTATCAATGTGAGTATGTTGGCATTAAAGGTTATGGGAGAGGGGTTGAAAGAGTGGAGTTTGGGGTTAGAAAGGAGGAGAGAGGGATTTCCAAACAAGTTTGTCAGGAACCAACTGAAGATAATTTAGAGAGGGTAAAAAATATAGTTACCATGGGTGGTTGAGTGGGAGGAGGTACTTGATAATATTTTTATGGAAACATTAGATGGAGGTTTAAAAAGCAAACATGACTTTCCGGGGTTTTTTTTGCTTTCTCTTTCTCTGGAAGCACAAAAACATCAAATCTCGTTTCTGTTCTTTTGCATTAATTATTTTTGTCAAAAAAAGATTGTAAAACACTTAAAATGACAGTTTTTAATTACAGTTAGTCTTTCCTCAATCAATCTGCCCCATATGGTTCAACAGGATTGGTCTGTTAGGAACCTTAGTTTTGAAGGAGACCCAGATTTTGACTAAAAGGTCCTAACAGCATTTGTGGTAGATTAAAAGGAATACTTTCATCCCATTTCTGTTTTTCACCAGGTCAACAATTATTCATACACTCAGCATGCACGTGGCAATAGATAATAGTTGTATTTTGGGTAGAGTTAAGTTTGTCCTGAAATGTAGATCTAGAAACTGAAGTGCTTCTTGTTTGTATGACAGACAGGGTAAGCTTTATTTTAATGTTTTTCATTGGTTAAAACTACATGTATTTACATAATCTTTGTTACTATGACTACGGTACAACTTTTACTGAAAAGCCAAACTTGGTATAAAACCAGCTGCAGTTAAGGTACAGAATAATATAACTTTGAAAAATAGAAGTTTTTACTTCTTCACAGCTTTAGGCAGGTTTTAGTAAAGAAAGTACAATACGTTAAAAATAAGTAAGTCCTTGATGTAATCATTTAAAAACTTTTATCAATTTAAAACAGCAATGTCCAATACCTTGCAACCACTCTATAGTATCAACTTGTTGTAAGATTACCAGTTGTGACTAAAGTTTTCCATTTGTGACTAAAGCTTCAAGCTTCAACAGCAATCGCAATTTTGCAACAGAACTGCATCTCCAACAGCTAATAAGAAAGTGTCCACAAAAAGTTTTGCAACTAAAATTGTGCAACCAGTCGCCAAAATGCAACCATAAAATATTTTTAGTTTCGAGCCCTGATTACCTTGTCTTTCTGTTGTGTTCTTGCATTATGTCTTCTTTGCTAAGTCATCTTTTTATTCATAATCAACAGGCCACAGTTGACTGGTTTAAAATATACAAAGTTCCTGCTGGCAAGCCAGAAAATGAATTTGCTTTCAATGGAGAAGCCAAGGACAAGGTGAATATTAATATTTTCGTAAAACAATAAGTTATCGTTAATTACGAAACATGTTTATGATCAACTAATCTTTTCATATTTTGCATTTTACATTGCTGACTAGTTCACATTATACTGTTTTCATTAAGAATTTTTACTTGGGTGGAAAGATGATACCTTGAAATTTTAAGTTTTTATGTATTATTCAATGATTTGTTGTTTACTATTTTAAAATATATCATATTCACATGTATAAATTTAAACAGACAGACATCATCATCATCATCATCAAACCAATTTTGATCCAGGTTTATCTCAGTAAATGGGGGTGGCTGGGTTTACCCCACTCTGGCAGCAGTCTTTCCAACTCCCACTCTCCATTTCGCGCAATTCATTGCATCGTCAATCAAACCAACACTCTTGCTCTCCTTATCAATTTGCATTTTCCATGTCTTCCAGAAAAATTAACATTTAATAACAATACATCTTATGGCAATTAATTGGGTCAAGAAATATTAATTTGTTTTGTAGTTATGTCCGATGCCCTAAGCTTTGTTTTTCTTACTCAATTCGTTACAGGCTTTTGCAAATAAAATTATAAATGATACACATGTTCACTGGCAGAATCTTATCAACAACAAAACTGAAAATAAAGAAGGGCTCTCATGGTAAGTGTTACATCAGACCTTGTACAGTATTATGAGCATTTAAAGCCCCTTTCTCCCATCTCCTTTCTTCCCAGCCCCTTTCTCCTCAGCTGATCCCATTCATCCTAACATTAGAGTCAAAATCAAGTTAAGGTATGGCAAACCATTATTAAGCTCTTTGCACATAAATCAACATTGCTTTTGAGGTTAGCATTTTTGAGAAGGGTTTCTCCATCAAATGTTCAAAACAATGATTATCAATGTGAAAAATACAGGTGTTGTTTCTAAAGCATGCTGTCACAGTTTTTTATTCTGCTTAGTACTGGTTTCGCCAAAATATTGCACATTCATTATAACTTGCAATGTTAACAATCAAATTCTTTATGTTCCAGTCATTTTTGTATTGCATTGAAGGTACAGTGCCACAAATTGCATGGGCTTTCCCCATCTTTTGAGTTTGAAGACCGACTGAATCCCCACCCCACCCCTGTGACAGCCCTCTTTACCTCCACCTCTCTTCCTCATATTTCCTACAAATCTTTTGTCAGAACATTTTTGTTAGAAATAGGTTTAAACAGTCAATAAGAATGTACACCATTAATAATCACTTTATAAAAAAAAACGATATTTTGTTTCGCTCACTGTTATACTGTATATGGACCAAAAAGAATCTCGGGAAGAGGTTGAAACGAATATCTTTTTCCCTGTTTATTTGTTTTCCAAATTTTGCAGTGCTCAATTCCCATTCCCGTGTAGATTTTTAACAATTCTTTTCCATTCCTAGTAGTCAAATCCCAGTTCCGATGAGCTGATTACAATTTTACCATGGCAAAGCGCAACCAATCCCAATTGTCATTTAGCGTTTTTAAAACCCTCTACGTACAGTAACGATTTCTGTTCAAAATGTTTCAGCAAAAATGTAGCAGTTGAAGGCTCGCCGTACAAGATCTCGCCAGACGACGCTAACTCAATACTTAAAAGTGTAAGTTCATTTTGTATGTAGTTTCGTTCACTCATTCATATAGGAAATTTTTCACCATTAAAATATGGGTAGGAGAAACTAAGGTCATTAATGAAGTCCAATAAACTTTGTTTTTTGCCATGTAGGCTGCCCCATCAGCAGAACCCGAACCAATCTCAGATGAAGGTGGGTATTCCTAATAATTTAAAACATTGTTACGGGTATACCTAATAGAGAGCTTAAGCACCAAACCTTCTTATTGTCACGGGGCCAACCGGAACTAAACTGTCAACAGATGTCGCGTACCTGAACACGTTATACGGTCGTGCGTGGTGATCTTCACGGACATAGATAGATATAGATAAACAGACAAATAGACAGACAGATAGACTTTATTTAATCACGGTAAAAACATCAGTCAATAAGTTAAAAATATTTATATATACAATAATAATTTTGATTAGTGTATAAAAACTTTGTTACTGTTTTTCAGTTTGGCGTGAGGAATTTATTAGTGTTTATTTCTCTTTTAAACGCTGGGAATGAGGTCAATTTTCTAATTTTACATCCGGGGGAGCTCATTCCGTTGCTTAGCAGCTCAGTTGCTGAAGCCGCGTTTTAAATATTCAGTATTTGGCTTCAGGAGTGATAATTTGTTGTCAATATCACGAAGTCTATAGCTTGTCTTATATTCTTGTAAGAGATTTTCTAAGTATTTTGAATTACGTTTGTTCATTACTTTAAACATTAGCAATGCTGTCTGCTTTTTGCGGTGGACAATAAGCGTGTCCCAGTTTTGTTCTTTAACGATGTCGCCTACAAGCTGCTTTTTTGCCTCCGTGTTGGTCTATCAGAACTGCGAAGTTTTTCAACAAAATTATATCTTCAAGCACCAAACAAATTGACCAAACATTGACTTCTGCTCAAAGTTCTTGCCGTACCACCAGCTTTACAATCATTTGGTTTACGACTGAGCTCTTTAAAGTTAGTTTTAGCGCCTTTTTGCCCTGCGCGCGTCCGTCGTGGTAGCGCACGCGCTGTTTGAGTTAAAAAATGGCACCAATAACTCCGTTTTTAATCCAGTCTACTCTCGAAGAATTGATTTCCCTGGTGAAGAAATATAGAGAGCTTAAGCAACGGAATATTTCTTTACGACGGAGGTCAATTCTCTGAGAGTAGACTGAATCGAGAACGGCGTTATTTTTTACCTTAAGCAGCGCGCGGTACAACGACGGACGCACACAGGGTAAAAAGGCGCGAAAGTTAACTTTGAAGAGTTTAGTCGTAAACAAAATGATAATAAAACTGGTTGCACGTACAGCAATAACCTGGAGCAACAGTCAATGTTGAAGTAATTGTAAGTTAATAGTTTATCTTATAAAAAGATTAATTGTCAATTTTTGGTGCTTGAAGATAAAACTTTGATGAAAAAACATCGCAGTTCTGACAGACCAATTAACACAGAGGTAAAAAGCAGTTAGTTACCCTCCGTAAAGATCACCATGACCGTATAACGTGTTCAAGTACGCGACATCTGTTGACAGTTTAGTTCCGGTTGGCCTCCGTGACAATAAGAACACCTGACGTTAAACTCTCTAATAACTGCTCACGAGGGAAACATCTATTCTTTTTCCGAAGAGAACAAAAGTAACGTCCAGCGAGACGTCAAAACGTCAATCTTTACATTTATTTAATTGTAAAGTGTGTAAGTGTTACATTTTATGTCTAATATATTATGCATGTAGTTCTCTTGTGTAACAATACCTAAGTCTAATCTGCTAACTAACATTTGTTTATCATTTTCATTACTAACTTTTCTGATTCCTCCAAAATACTAAACATTCATAATAATTTTTTTCTTTTGTGTTACAACAACTCACGACTGCTTACTACTATTATGGGGTCGACTTGTTCTGGTATTATATAGTCTGAACATTGCTATTTAGGATTTTGATTCATTAAGTTAACAACATTTTAGATAAAAAAAATAGAAACAGTGTTACACTTTATTGGGAGTTAATATGATTGATGTCTTAGTGTTTATTGTAAAAACCTTTTAAAACTCATAAATTTTTCTCATTATTGCTATTAATAATAATAAAAACATTGAATTTTTAGCTTTATAATATGACTAGATGAAATAGTGATATTATACTATTATTCATAGTTTTCGATATTAATGTACTTTTTCTAAAGAAAATAACGCTATAACATTAAACGAATAACGTCTTAGAGCACGGCGTACCTCCATGAGATTCGTATGGATTCGACTATATGATATTAGTATAAACCAACTAACGGTTTAACCCGCATTCTGCATTCTGATTGGCTACTCTACTTGAGGGTTACTTGCAATAGCCAACTAGAAAGATGCCCGATCAAGGTTCTAATAAACCCCGTTTGTACATTGTTTTGACTGATTGGTAGATTTATAATAAAATATTAAACCTCTCGGCCTCATGGACTACGAGTTTGAGTCCATTTATCCTCGAGGTCTTTTTTGTTAAATGGTGCATGTGTGGATAGTTGTTCTACACATTTTATAGCGTTACTTTTAGCCAATTTTAAAATAATCTCGTTCCCAGATGCCGTAGCGCACCTCAGGCTAAAAACACAAAATATATTTTCGAACGCTTATTAACTGCGCGTGCGTATTATTTTTATTAGAGAAAATGGCGGTGGATTTCGATGTCAGCAAGGAAGCGTTTGAATCCTCATAAAAAGCTTAATAAACCTGATTAAAAGTTAAAAACCTGGCAGGAAAGGATTTTGTGAATCTTATGATTCGGTAAAAAGATTTGCTGTTGATGGCCTTTGGAGAAAGGCCGAAATATACACAAGTTTAATGTTTTTTACAAGATGTGTGTTTCTGCCGAGTAGGAAGAGGAAAGAAACCATCTGGAAACGAGATTAAGTTTGATTGTTATTTCCTTTTACAGTTTTAAAACATAAATTTAATTAATATTTATAAATATTCTGTATTTATAAATATTAATTAACAATAATTAATCATTAATTATATTTATTACCTAACAGTGTAACGTGTTGCTAGTCTCTGCATCCTTTTCCCGTCTGTTTTTTCTTCCAGTCAGCAGGTGGCACTTTCTAAGACGGGGCAAAAAATAACAGTGGACGATGTCAGTTGCTGTGTGCACTGTTTTATGAACCGAGTAATGCACCCTTGTTTACCGCTACACATGCATTTTATTGTTATAGTATAGTATTTACATTGATATCTTCAGGTAATGCCCTATGGGCAGGTTCTGTTTGTCAGGTTGAAATAAGGGTGTGCACAAGTAAAGCAGAATGATGAAAAAGTGACTTATTTTGTATCCCCACCCCACCCCCCACCGCGTATTTTCTATCTCATTATTTTTCATTTTTGTCAATTACTTTTCCAGTCAGCTCTTCCGTCTCTTTGAATACTCTTTTTTTTTATTATTATTTTCAGCTTTTGAACAGTTAGGTTACAGGTTTTTCTCACAGGTTTTTCGATAAGATCTTTTCATCCCAAAGGGCCCTCGTCAGTTTCTTTCCTTAATGATTGTATTGGCGTGCCTCAGTATAAGAAAACTTTCTTATGAAAACTACGATCTGAATATTTGAAATTTGAGAGGTTTCACCGCATTCATTTAAACGTTTCCCTCTCGTTTCAATCGCGAAGAATAAGATTCTTGCACAGTAGATTCGTGGTACCAAAAGATTGACGATTTTAACTCTTTTAGACATTATTATTTTTACGATCAACGTCATTGATCAGTCTATTGTAATAACTGGTTTTTTTTTGAAGTTGTATTGTTTTTTTCTTTTACTCTTAAATGCAAATTTGTAATAGTTTGTTCATTTTGTAAAATAGCTGAAGATGTGTGCAATAAC
>JAOTRI020014679.1:0-18923 GCA_028564885.2 Zoanthus sanctaehelenae | reverse complement strand
TTTTTTCCTACGAAACATGTCATTTCTTCCCGCGTAGCAAAATTGCTATGGTCAATGTAATTCATCAATCAACGCACGGTTGACTCAAAGATTTAGCGACAAACCTGTTTCAAGACTCAAAACCCTTGGTAATTCACATAGACAATATTCTCACGGAAAACGTGCATTGAAGCAAATCACTATGTTTCATTTTTTTGAAATTAGGAATTTTTTACAAATGAAAAAAAAATCATTTTCATAAAATCGTATCTAGACTTGAAAAATGTGGTGCGGAAGATTCCGCACCTTCCGCACCCGCTCCGCCGGGCCTGATGTTTACATTAATCTGCCAGACACAACACAAATTAAGACTTGCTTTAATTTTTAAGTGTCATTTTGCGCAATTTTATCAACGGTTTCTCTAGATTATTTTATACATGTAATATGTTGAGATAGCGATTTGGAGACAAGCTATAACTGCCTATATAGGCTGAAATATAATGTTTGTAATCCAATGCACAAAAAATGTGATTTCCAAAATATTTCATGATGTAAAATTTCTATAGCTCTAAAGCCCGCCGCACACTAGAGCTATCAGCTGGACAAAATGTCGCTCATGCCAGTTGGCGCAAGCAAATTTCTCTAGTGTGCGGCGCCGTTAAATCTCCCGCTTTTTACGTCCGCTAATATCAAACAGTTGATATAAAAACAGATATGATCTAAAACAGACTTCCTCCTTGTCTTTTTGTGTCCCAAATACGAATTTAACTCCCACTAGATAAGATCAAAGGTCTTATCTAACGCACTAACAATTGGAACAGCTTTTAAGCCAATAAACGATAAGAATACACAAGACTTTCCCGCCACATCAAATGGCGGGAAAGTTGTACCTCACGAGTCTTAGTTCCAGTTCCTATCAGTTATTGCCTGATTTCTTACGTATGAAATCAGACAATGCACAATCTCCTATGTGAAGTCAATGATGCAATGGCTGACACTCATTTTTTACACATGCAGCGTGAAATTTTAGGATGTACGCATCTAGGTTTGCCAGACGTGCACAGGAAACTCAAATCCTATGTTCTACCGACTTTTCAACTTTAAGGAGCCTTACAACATCCCTCATTCGTTTGGTTGCTTTTCAAGGACTAGTTGGAACTTTTGCTTTTTAACTTATATTTCTCAGGAAAAATCACTGAATAACATTTCCCTCAGAGATTTAATGCCTTTTCGAAACGGCAAGCTAGTTCGTGTTTTTTTCATATTCTTCAAGGAGGAGCCATAGAATATTATTGATATCATTTCTCTTAATCAATCAATTGCGAAAACGCAAGTCCACATGAAAACTTATCCCTGATAAGAGTTAGATGGTATTCTTTATTTGCAAACTTGCGTTATTGCTATTTGTACAGCTAAAGGCTAATTTGTTCGACCACGTTTGTCAAATGCCAGTTTGAGAATTAAATTTTAGCACGGATTTCTTGGTTTCAGCTACTCAAAACACTCAGCTGATTATAATTATGTACGCGCTGTCCACTTAGGAAAAACAAGACATCTTTCCGACCCAACCTTGATCCATCCGAGACGCTGGACTGCATTATTACCATTAAGATGGAGTTAGAACAGCGAGACTCATCGCGCAAGTTTGTGTTTCCACCACAACTTTTTAGTGCAGCAAAGTCTGCCACAAGGAAGTATATAAGATATTGTACAGTTGAATGATTAGAACTGTGAGCATTTTTTGTAGGAAAGTAGTTTTCATTTTTCATTTGCATGGGTATTTAAAATAATCATTGAATAATACTGCGCAAAAACTCAGTTTGACTCTTCTTAGATATATTTTTTATTCTTCTTTGAAACCAATAATTTACAATGAGTCCAGAAAAACCGTGGATAGCTGATATATGCCTGGAATACTTGTTAAAATTATAAACAGCAAAAATGTAGAGAAAGTTCCACCAAATGATTCCCAAATGCTGTCTAAGTTTGTTTAAGATTAGATATTAACTATTAGAATGTGCTGCCTTTGCGCTAAACAGCTGCAAATGATTAGACATTCGCTCCTTCTTGGATAAGGGCGTTAAACCGTAAGACCCGTATCTCACATGCTTTATACTAACCTGAACCAGAGGAACGTTAAAGAAATACGGAGTCTGTCGGAAGTAAAGCCCAACCCCAGTGCAGTTCTTACAACACTATCCGGAGGGTCATAATATTAGAAATCTTTAAAGGGTTAATACGTCACTCTCGCAAAACAAACATCAAAGGCAACGTACACACTGTTTTAGGTGATTTCTAATGTCTTCATGCGCTATCAGCCGTCATCCTCACATCCTATCAGTGGATTGTCCCTGTACTGAACTGTAAAACTGAAACAATTGCGACAACCGATATCTGTTAGTCAACCAAAACACCTTAGATAAAAGTCGACTCAAAAATATCTCTTGCTTTTCAAATTTTTGGGGTTGGCGTCTATGAGAACTATGCATATATATCGTATCGTATCGTTCGGGAATAGTCAAATTTGTCTAATTTCAATGCAAAAAATGTAATATCCAAAATGTGTAAATTTCTGGGAGCCCGGAAAAAAGGGGCGGGAGGGGCACGAGAGACTGGAGACGAAAGGGCGGGAAGCGGGAGTTCTAAGAGGGCGGGAGTGGGGAGAGAACATACCAAACACTCACCCACAACAGCACCTGACTTTTTATTGTAAAATTATGCGTTCGGTATATTAAATCAGTCACTCTGACGAGTACAGCGTTAGCTGCACGGAACAGCCTTGTAGCGACAAGCTAGGAATGTTGACTTGAACATTTTTTTAATTCTATTTTCGCTCTACACTTGTATCGAGCAATCTGCCTGACGGTTTATTTAATTGTATTTATATGAAATAGTCTGGTTAAGGTCGGTTCAAATTGAAATCAAAATCATTCTTAAAAGAGAATTCAAAACAAAAGAAATGGCAGCGCTTTATCGTACCCAGCAGGCCTCCCAGCCAACTAATCGAATAAACCATGCGTTTTGGCTCCATCAGTTTTGCTCAGGATAACTTCAATGGTGCGCGATCAAACTTTGATTTTGAAATTTTCTACATCTACCATATTAAATTAAGAAAAGCAATGATTTAGCCTGTCCAGCAAAAACTCCAAAGGACAGAGGCACTGTTTTAAAATTAAATTAATCGTTTTTTTATACTAGTTCACCAACCGTTTTCTGTGATAAAATAGTTTGGGAGGGAGGCAGCATGGAAGCAGTTAAATAATGTTTGAATTAGCCAATCATAATTCGTTGCTGCACCCATGAACCAATCATTCTGCTCCATTTTGTATAGATAACAAATGACGTCAAACCACATGGAACCTATTTGTTAAATAGAAGCACGCTACGCATAAATTATTTCTTAATTAAACTGATTAGTAGGTTTATCCTAAAACATTATGTAAGACCTCCCTGCTTCATGGGCTATTGACTAGTTACAACACTCCATTCGTTCTTAGTATGTGTAATTATTAAATACAGATGCATTTTTGCAAAGCTTCAGATGCTCATAAATTAGAAAGAATACAGGAAAGAGCATTACGAGCTTTCTATAAAGTGACACTTATGAAAAACTTTTCGCTAAGGCTAAGACTAGTCTAGCAAACAGGCGTTAACAGGATATATTAATTTTAATGTATACGATTAAGAATGTCATAGCACCTCAGCATGTGTGTGAAATTTTTTTAAACATTCAAAACATAATTTACGTAACAATGATTTTCCTATACATGCTTGTAATGCTGTAAAATATGGTAAACATAGTTTAAGATTTATGGGTCCCTATCTATGGTGGAAAATTGATAAGAGCTTGAGGAGTAAAACAAGCCTTGCAGCATTTAATAAGGTTGTAAGGAACATTTATCTATTCATTTATTTTAGTTATATTTCTTATATTTATTTTTTCTCTTTTTGAATTATGTTTATTGTATCCCAATGAGTATTTAATTGCTAAATACCCTTGACACTGAAATAAAGTTTATTTAAGTATGTATGTATGTAATTACAAACCAGAATTTATAACAATTAAGCATGAAAGCACTTGTAAAACGTTTTCCGTGCAATTTTTACGAGCATTTTTGGATCCTTAAGGGACCGGTAATTATTTTCAAAGAAGGGGATGGGCAGGGCAAAAATAGGATGGGGGGTTATATGTATGAATCTATAGCTTAAGGGGGGCTGTTGATTTTTTCAGGGTAGTTGAAAGGAGGGGGAAGGGGAAGGGGTTTATCAAATAAAATTGATATATTTGAAGTAATTTGATTTCACTAAAGCTGGTCCCCATAGTGGAAGCGATGAAGATTTAGTAATGTATGAGAGTGAAAGTATTGTGAGCGAGAATGATATTAACGACGTTCGACATGACTGATGAGAATGACGGTGAGACTAATATATAATATTTGTAATCCACTATCACTAATATTGCGAAATGGACGTATCAATCTAAAATTAAAGTGTGCATTTAGGTCTAAAAAATATATATATGTTTAAAACGTTTTCGGAGCTGCTCTCCTTCTTCAGAGCAGCTCCGTAAACGTTTTAAACATCATATATAATAATATATATTTTTTTTAGGTCTGAATGGCACTATTTAAATTTAGAATGATATCGAATATGGCCTACAAAGAACTGATTTCTCTTTTTCAGAGCAGCTCCGAGAAGATGCGAATTCGAAAGTCTAACCATTTGCAGATGGCAAAGGCAGCACTTTCTCCCAATTATTTTAAGAACCTGAGTGTTCGTCCGGCCGGGATTCGAACCCGAGACCTCCCGCACGTTGGTACCTTACCAACTAGGCTAACCAGGCGGCAGTATACTGTTTCAGTATGCATACAAGGTATACTGGTCATGATTCTACTAATACTATAGCTATACGATGTATACCATATATGCGTTCCAAAAATTACGGAGTTCAACTCACCAATAGAGAAAAAACATCGCCCTGGGAACCCCTATAGTTACCATCTATTTTTTCATTGGTCCTTGTGGTGCAGTGGTTTTAAAACACGTCGGACTATAGCTAGTATAACTAATAAACCGAAGGTGTGGGGTTCGATTTCCGCCAAGAGCTATAGGTGTTATTTTTCTCTTATTTCTTTCTTTATACATTCCGATTTACGAACACGAAAAATGATTTGTCAAAAAGAGGTCAACATAAAATTTCCTAATAGAAATGGAAACACAATTTTTAATTTCAGTTTTTTTTTAGGGTGGGCCTGTTCTCAATTGTAAAATAAATCAAAGAGAAAATTTCCTCCCTAGTGCCTTAGGTACCCATCGAGAGGCAAATTCGAGGGCGACTATGTGGCAAACTGGCACCAAGTATAATCCCAACTCGTTAGCCGCTCGTCGAAAGTTGGTCAACCGCTGACTGTCAAAGTTCGACTTGACCGATCTTTTGGACACATGTCTAAAGGGTCTACCGTACATCATTTTCTGTAATCAAAATGTTTTGGTTTGAAGTTTTTTGTTGGGAAATTTTTTTAATCACTTAACATATTATTAGAGATTACAGTTCACTCAAATTATTTCTTGTAATTATCGTCTATAAGAAATAAAATCAAAATCTACTGGCTATGATGTGAACCTTTTGCAAAAGGTATGGAAATGGTTACAAGCACTGGCCCACACAGCCTATTAAATAATGGTCGCCAAATGCTTAAGTCAAGAAATGGTTCATCGCGAATTCTCACTCACTACATTGAGGGATTTATCATTCAGGAGAGCAACTTTCCTTTCACAGTAAGTATAGATCTCTTGAAATTTTTGACATTGACTATTTGTCAAGTTTATTATTTAAGATTCTCGAAAGTCTAAAAGTTGTAATTAATCAATTGTTCTGACCGCTGAGATACCCTTAGTAATGGAATATATAGTGAATAAGACAACCCCCAAGTACTGTTTTTTGGGGGCTGGGGATTGTAATGTTTGTATTACACAAGTTTGTGAACATTGTCTTTGTTGATAAGAAACATAAAAGGTTTTAAAAAAGTGTCTGTCTGTCTTTCTGTCTGCATATGTCTTTGTTTATGTACAGTATGTGAAGGAGAGATTGAAGCCCTGTTCACACTATACCGGATAGCTATCGTACTGTCTCAAAAATCATATCGGATAGGCAGCACGTTCACACTAGGAATGCTTATTCCGAAGCAATTTTGTGCTAGATTGTACCCGAAATGGAATGCTTTCAAAAGAGATATGTTGCGTACCGGATGGGTTTTGCGCCATGGTAGCTTTGACCCTGTTCACACTATTCCAAATAGCTATCGTACCGTTGTGAAAACCTAACCAGTATAGTGTGAATGTAGCCTGAGATTGGCTTGGAGGGGTCTTACTTTGTGTAGAGAACACAATTAAACAAGGTTTGTGATTGGTCAATATAAGGTTGGGGTAAGCTTTATCTTTTTTATGATTGGTTAAAAAATCACTGTGTCCTCTAAAAGGCTCGACTTCAAAAGAAAAGCCTTGGCGCCAGCTGGCTCCTAAATTTTAAAATTTGGTCACCAGCACCTAGTATTAGCTTGAAATTGTGGAATCCAGACTGGCGACCACATGTGAAAAGTTAGTAGCCAGCCAACCAAATCAAGTCGCATTGGCGACTCCATTGGTCACAAGGTCGAGCCTTGCTCTACACGAAGAAGAAGCCCTTGGATGTGACAATACACTCTTATGTTTCATAGATTGCCACTATTAACAATTCTTTTAACTTAATTTCATTGTTATCAAAAAAATTAATTATTATTGATCGTT
This sequence comes from Zoanthus sanctaehelenae, assembly GCA_028564885.2. Classification (NCBI taxonomy): domain Eukaryota; kingdom Metazoa; phylum Cnidaria; class Anthozoa; order Zoantharia; family Zoanthidae; genus Zoanthus; species Zoanthus sanctaehelenae. Next base: position 12,158 of record JAOTRI020014679.1, on the reverse strand, counting down.
AGTGTTACTATTAACATTTCATTGTTTCAGTCAGGTGATGAGGAACCAGAGGCCATTCAGAATGGTGGAATGTCAGATGATCTTAATGGCATTATGATGGATCTGGATATGTTTGATGGTTGGTGAATATGTTGTACACAAATAATAAATTTTGACTTATATGATATGTTTTTGTCTTTGTAAAAACAATTTATTATACTTGTCTAGCGTTGAATCACAAATTACGAGTAAAGTGCTTAATTTTACTACTTAATGGCTGGTTACATTAAGCTGGGCTGAGCTAAAATCTGATCACCAGTAGACCAGTTTCAACTTCTTAATTGCCTGCCGATTCAAATTATTTCACTCTAATTAATAATTAGACCAAAAGGACAAAGATGAATGCACTACCACTCAATTGCTTACAAGACCATACGGCAAATAAGCTATTCAAACTCTTAGCCCTTGAGGCCAAGGGGTCTATTGTAATTGTTTTGGTATAAACCAACAAATTACTGAGCCAAAAAAGAATGCATAAACTAAATTATTGCTAATATCCTTTGGTATTATGTAGAAGTAAAACAGGGTTCATTCATAATTCTCCATGACAATCTTTTCTCTACTAGAAGACAATCACAAAGACCTTTAGTATGGTGGCCAATCAAAATGCAGAATGTATGTTTGAAAGTTAGTCTTTATGCTAAATTTACATTGTCTCATCTTTGTTTTATTGTTAAATTTTCTAAAATATATATATTAATTAGTGAAAGATAACAAGAAGTTGTAACTCCAATAATACACACAGTTGTATTGTAAATAGAAAGACACTATAGGGTGGCATAAGGTAATACTAACTTCATAGTGAGGCTAAAAACAGTACAAAGGGGAAGTCGATTGTTGCTGTTGTCAGCAATAACTTGAAATTCTTGAAATGCTTTTCTGTGGAAAATTCATGTTAGTCTCCGAATAACATCTTATATCCATTTTGGTAAGGCTGGAAACATAATCACCATGTTTTAAAGATTTACGTAACCCTTGGGTTGTTAGTACTAATTAATTTGAATTTTGAAAAGTGTTGGGAATTTCGGTTTTTGTATTTATAAAAATAGTTTTAATCCAATGAGAAAACTTTTATTGTTGAATATCTAGAGAAAGCTTCACTTTGAGAAAATAGTGATGATACCTAAATATTTTTTCTAGCTGACAGTCATTCCAGTAATGAAGAATGCTTTAATGATGTGTTTATGGATGAACCAACTGTGGGTCACTGTGAACAGTGTGGAAGAGTAACAGAAATTCATCAGTATCATGGACCCAGGAGATTTTGCTCAACATCCTGTGCTAGACGGTACAGTGTGAGTTGTTCTAGGAAGATGATTGCCTTTCGTGAAAGGATGAAAGGAAGGGGGCGCCATCATAGTTCCACTCACATTCAGAGTATGTCTCCATCACACAGAAAAATTGCATATTCTCCGTCTTTAGTAAGTGACTTTTTAATTTATTTATTCTAAAAATAAAAATGACTTTAAAACTTTATGGTGGCTTACATATTCTGTACCATGAAGCTCATAAAACATGACAGTTAAGCATTACAGAACTTAAGTTTCTACATGCAAAAACATTTACCGTATACTGTGAAAATAAAATTCTTCTGTAGAATATTTATTTGTAAATATATGTTTTAGAATATATATTTAATTAGTAAAGCATGAATTTTTGACCAAAGAAACTAATAAATAATGTACTTTATATGAAATAAAGGTTAATTCACGTTCTACTCAGTTTAAATCCAGTTTTTATTGTGGTTCCTTTCAATGCTGTTTATTCTAATATTTCTTTACAACTGATTTTTAGTCCTGATGTTGTCAATTGATGAAAATTGATCGTCAGTGAACCTATCGATCTATAGATATCAATCGATGGCAATTAGTTAATTTATATCGATAGATATCCATCTATTGATGATTTATCGATAATTACAATTTTTTCCCCAGATGTCATTGATGGATATTGAATTTATCTACTACTGTATGGTTATCGACAGGACACACTTGGAGTCTTGATTCAAATAATAATAATAATTTGTCTTCCTTTCACCGATCAGAAATTGCATACTTTAAAACTTAATTCAGTCAAACATGTCATGATACCTTCCACTTTTGATCAGTTGTTGAGATTCTTGGTTGATATTTCAGTGACATTGACCGGTAATAATATACTACAACAATAATAAAACATTAAAACACTTGAAATAGAAATAAAACATTTTTTAACAATATGTATAAAATTGGTGCCGTGTTGAATGTGTATGTAAATTTCAAAACGGTGCTGTATGCATGGTACTGGATCAGAGATGATGGTGGCGGATCAGAGATGATGGTGCCAGATCAGAGATGGTGGCGGATAAGAGATGATGGTGGCGGATCAGAGATGATGTTGGCGGATGTTTACTTCTCAACAGACTGCAAGGAATATCCCCCCACCTGGTCCAGTTTGCGAACATCCGATGTATTTGGGATGTATATGGCCAAAATTAAAGAATACTAAAAAATATAGGAAGCTGACAGCTTTAAACTGTAAACCACTTTTATATCATATACAGCTTTAGTGTATGGATAATTTACTCATTATTTGTCATAAGAACAACAAACAACAGAGTCAAACATGTGGTACACAAAAAGTAGAAGCTGTCAATGTCCACCGATGCCACTTGATCCCCATCAATAAAAGTTAATTGATCGATATCGATTCTCGATGTCAATCGATAGTCACACAGTTTTGAGCCATCAAGTGATCATCGATTATCGGTATCAATCGAATGATTGATATCAATGGACTTCAATACCTATCGATTTTCATCGATTGCCAATATCATCGATTGATAATGGCAGCTTTTAGTTAAACCTTTCAGATTTTGTTTTCTTGTTCAACTGTCTAAAAAGTCTTTTCCAATTTTTGTACTATGAAAAGTTACTTTTCTGACCTCTAAAGTATTATCCAGACAAGGAGGTTTTTAAATCATTTTAATTTCTCATACACTTGAAATTCAAATTATCAGCTAGATTATCTTTTTAAATTGTCTTAAATAGTTTTTTTCTGGTCTTGTTAGATTATAATTTTTAATGAACAAAGAGGTTTAGTCAGTTTTCATATTCCATTTAAAATTTTTCGACTTTATAAATATTATATTTCTCATTTCTGTGGTTGTCTTGTCAATAGTTTTTGACTCTTTCTCTTTAATAAGATCAACTTAACTGTTTTTTTTTTGTTGAAGGTCTTTGAAAATCGACCATTAATGGTTGATGCAGCAGTTCAAGTTAGTGATTTAGGTAAGATCTTTATATGGCTACATTTTTGTTATTACAATCATTGTTATCTGAGATAATTTTGGTATAGTGCTGTGTTAATGAAATCTTGTCCGTTATTTGCCACTCTGTTCAGCCAGCATGATTCCCATTATAACCAATATCTCACCTTAAACAACCTCACTCTACAAATCAGCCATCATAAACCCCCATATTAACAATCCTGACTTCCCTATTTATCTATCCTGATGCTGTTTTTTAACGAGCCGTCCTGACTCCCTAGCTTACCAACCCACTAATCAGCCGTCCTGACTCCCTAGCTTACCAACCCACTAATCAGCCGTCCTGACTCCATAGCTTACCAACCCACTAATTAGCCGTTCTTACTCTCTAGCTTACCAACCCACTAATTAGCCGTCCTGACTCCATAGCTTACAACCCACTAATCAGTCGTTCTTACTCCCTAGCTTACCAACCCACTAATCAGTCGTTCTGACTCCATAGCTTACCAACCCACTAATCAGCCGTTCTTACTCCCTAGCTTACCAACCCACTAATCAGTCGTTCTGACTCCATAGCTGACCAACCCACTAATTAGCTGTCCTGCTCCCTTACTTACCAACGCTCTAATATGTCGTCCTGACTCCCGGCTTTACTTACCAACGCTCTAATATGTCGTCCTGACTCCTTTACTTACCAACGCTCTAATATGTCGTCCTGACTCCTTTACTTACCAACGCTCTAATAAGTCGTCTGAATTGCCTACTTAACAACCCTAACTCCACTATTTACTCATCCCGACACTGGTTTTTAGCCAGCCTGACTGCACTACAGTATAATCAGTTGTCCTTACTCCTTAACTTACCAACTCACTTTTCAGCCCTCCTGAACCCCTATTTAACAACCATGACTCCTCTAGTTAACCATGCTGACATCCCTTTTTAGCCGTAATGAATCCTCTATTAACACATCTTGATTCCTTTATTTGCACTTCCTGACTTCCCTTGTAAGTCAATAAGTCTCCTACTCTGCCATCCTGACCTTTTTTTACCTTGCTTATTCATCCTGCCCCTTTTACATCTCTATGTTAAGCTTTTTGGCGAGTAAAACAACATATAATTTTAAATAGAGAATAGTTTGAAGGAAACACCATTGCATTGACATATTTATTTTTGGTCTGCCTAAGGAGTAGTAGAATTCACCAAATTTTTCTTGTTAGTTTAGTTAACCACGCAAAAAATGTATAAAAGGTTATTGATTTATTTGTATAGTTAAATATTTTCAGCAATAAGACCTAGGCATTTGTTTTGTTTAATATTTTTAAAAACAAAATTCTAGTAGAACTGCGTTACAAAGTTTATGTTGAAGTCCTTTTGTTGAAAAAACGATCAAACTTCGTTTATATATTCAGAATGACAGTAACGTGGAACTTTTTTTTTCTCTTTTATCTAAACAAGATTTGTATGTTTCCTGGTAACTGCTCTTTCTTTGAAAGATGTTTCTTCGGGAAGCGTGAGTTAGTGTTACCATGGCGCTCGAGAATGCACAGTAGTAATGTGAGAGAAATTAGCTAAATAAAAAGTCGCCTTGCGGCAACTACAGGTAGATATGCGCATGCGTTAGTGTATTAAAATCTTTGATGATCCCAAGTTGGTGCTCATTTAACCGAAACTCTTTCAAGGCTAATTTACAAATAAATATTTCAAATGGGAAACGACGATTCAAAACTTGCCAAGAAAGTAGAAACCGAACCCAATGCAAATGCAGATAATAAATTAGCTGAAGTGGGTTTAAAGTTTGGCCGAGTTGGTGCCGACCATTCAAGCACAAAAAATACTTCGGAGATCGCAGCAGAGAAGAATGTGGGAGGTAGTTTTAATTTGTAACTTTTTTTTTAATTAACGGTTTTCAAAAAATGTTTTAGTGTTATGATTTTTGATCCGTGGCTAGATAGGAAAGTATCGGTCCGAACGTCAGTTGGAACTTTAATTTCAAATTTTACGAGATTTTATTAATATTTACATGGTGTCGACCTCATGTAAACAGACTTGCTCACGCTTGTAATACATATATGAAAGTTCTAGTATTTACCTTTGCCACGGAGATTATGTTTTTACCAAGGTTTGTTTGTTTGTAAGTTAGTTAGTTAGTTAGCAACATAACTCAAAAAATTATGGACGGATTTTGATGAAATTTTCAAGTATTGTCAGAAATGGGCCATGGAAGAACTGATGAAATCCGGAAGAAATCCTGGATTCTGAATCACTTTGAATTTTTCTTTAACATTGTGATCATAATATGCTTGGCGGAGCTCTGCGCTCTCTGAGTGCTTTTCTATTTTTCTTTGCTTTTTTTAGCTTTTTAAGCGATATCCTATGTAATCAGCGTAAAGCGTTCATCTCGAAGAAACTATATTTACAGTTTTATATTTCGATATTTTAAATAGATCGGGTACAGTTTCTTCAATTTAAAAAGTTGTTTTAGTAAAATTTATGGTTCTTCATTATTCTTAGAAACAATTGACCAGTAGGTGAAGAAAAAGTTTTAAGAAAAACAAAACTCCCCTTTAAAACCAAGTTGACTATAGTCCAGACACATAAACAACAAACTGAAATAATTTGAACATCTTAAAATTGTCCGGCTTGAATAATCAGGTCATCAATGTTCGCAGAACCGAGCAAGTCGCTTTGATTTTAATAGTCAATTTTTTATCGTTTAACTTTTGTCATCAATTGGATTGCACCATTTTCCCGTAGAGCTTTTAAGTTTCATGATTTAATATTGTGTTGGAATATTCTATCACCAACATCCTGCATGGTGCAACTTAATTGTTCGAAAAATCTTGTTTGCATAACTAAATAGCTCTTCTGTTTTGAATATTGTAATTGCACGTCAAATACGACTTGCGCTTCGGAAGAGTATTTTTTGCTTTACTGTACAAAAAAAGCCCTCTTGCAGTTTAAAGAATATTGATTCATTTTCTGTTATCACCAAAAATAACATGATTTTTTACGGTTTGCCTTTGAAACTTTGGGCCATTTGAAAAATAGGTTTATTTCATTTATTAGAATCTTTTCAAATTTCCATGAAGCCGGAGTTGTTCATTTGGAGCCAGTTTTTTTCACAAGGTTTGAATTAAATTATTAACGTTAAAAACGTTCAAAATAATTTAAAGAAATGTGAAATAACTTGAAGAAATATTCAGATTTTTTTAAGACGTTTTTGTATTTTTTTTTTCAATTTCATCATAAAAGATGTTTAAAACAAAAATACACGATATCATAGCCTCTTGACATAATTATAGGCTTGAGATAATCTTGTCAACTTAACGGAATATATGACAACTTCAGCGTTGGCAAATGTATTCAGGATTTGTTGTACTAGCGTTCTTTGGCGATGAAACAAATTTTGTGCGTCAGATAAGAAACTTTTGTTATGGAAATTTAATTTATTTGCATAGTGTCGTCATTAGAGACACAATCCAACAAATCATTTATTTGTTAACGAAAACCCGGCTGTGCTGCATGCACAAATATTTTTGAAATTCTGTGTTTGATTGTGAGAAGAATACTAAAGTGAAACATCCAATAAAAAGAAACACTTTTTTTGCCGTGCTTAATATGGTCCGTCAGAGATTACAGCCACTTATTATATATAAACGTGGCATTTGCATGTTAAATTTCAACATTTCAGGCATAGCAAAGAGCGATAATGGTTGCTGGCTTTTGCAAAGAATGATACATCTTGAACCCTCTGAGAATAATTTTGAGAAAGGCGCTTGGGCTAAAGGAAAAAAAACAACCGTTAGTTATTGCATGAGGCTGTCAGCTTTTGGACAAAATACGATGGTAGGAAAGATATGATCAAGTGATTCATAACAAGTTCGAGTGATGTGCCTATATAGCGATTAGTTTGATGAGTAACAAGTTGAAAATCTTTAAATCTTTTTAGTATGTGTTTCTTAAAGTTAGGCAATGTCAACGATAAATTTTGATACTACAAAGCTTTGAAGTCCATTACAAGTGATGGAAGACCGCTGCACACAGTGTAAACTGGGTTGCCTATTCTCCTGACTATTATCCAATTTCTTTGACATTGCAAAGAAACGATTACAGCTTGTGGATTCACAAGTCGTTTACCTATAGCGAATTTAATTTCTTTTAAGTTTGCTCAATCTTTTATTTCTATAGTTATAATATTTATCTGGAAACTAGCATCTGGATTAGTACATAAATTAGAATGCAATTATTTTTATCAACAACTAAGATGTAGACGCTTTTATTGTTTCTTTCCTTCTGAGGTAATTTAAAGCTTTTTCTCTAAAAAAGCTAAATCCTTTCGAGCCTAGTGGCCCATGGAGCCGGCGCTTATCTCCGGTTTCTGTAGTCTTAAGCGGATGAGAGTCTTTGACTTCCCTTGGACGGGACACTAATCCATCGCAGGTTAGCTCCCAGCAGATGCTGGTACTCAGTTACCTACCCCGGGAGGATGGAAAGTTGAGTTGGCTTAGGCGGAATAAAGGTCACACAAATATTCAAATCTTGGCAAAGTGCCGGGATCGAACTTGGGACCTTGTGGTTGGAAGGCAGAGATCTTACCAACTGCGCCAACCATGTCCACCCTTTTTTCTTTAAAAACCTAGGATAAAATATTTCAACACAAGCGACTGTTTTTAAAATCTTTGACTTTAACTTTACAAACATTGTCAATGGCGAATTTGACTTTTTAAAAGATGTAACAAGTTTTTGTTTAAATCAATTTCTTCAACTCAGTGGTCGACATTTAAAGCAAGATAAAGATTTGAAAGATATACTTTTTATAGATACAAAGTAAACAACACAATTTGATGGGTGGATTCTCCTGAAGGCATGCTGATAACCAAGCAAGAAGTAACAAAGTAAAGCAACTAGAGAGAAAAGCTTAACGCTAAAAATCGATTATAACTTTTTGATTTGAAACGTTTTAAAGAGCCAAGCTTCGGCTTCTCAGGGGGTTTTTTTCCAGCGGCGTTTTTCCCTTTCGTAAGACGTTTTCTGTCTTCGAAATTCAAGTGGCGGTCGTTTGATTCATATTCTTGAGCTACAAATAACCTTCCTTATGGCAGTTTGTAACTGGACTTAGTGTTTCGCCTCTAACCGAACTGACTCGGATCTTTAGCACGAACTTAGAAAACTTCTTAGTATGACATTGACCTCAAATTGTTTCACTTATTTAAGTTTCTACTTCAAGATCTTCTGTCAATATCCCTTTTGTCTCAAATTTATTATTAAGATGCCCTTTAAAAAGGAAAATATATCTTTTTCCAGAACTGGACTTTGCGGCTTTGGGTTCGTTAAAGACCCTTTAGATTTCAATATTTGAACAACTAACTCAATGTCGGGCATTTTTGTAACAAAACAAAAGCTGGCCCCGAAGTCTTATGCAGTTTCTATTGTATGCTGTATACTGTTTGTACGAGTATAAGAAGAGCGTCATGGATTGCCCTTATTACGAACTACGTCTTTTGGAAAGACGAAACGTCCGAACATTGTAAAACCTATCCGTTCTCTGTAGAAACACCGACTTCAGAGGAAAGACGATTAACAACCCACTGTTTTAATGATGATACAACTGAATAAAAACGAGTTCTTGGTTGCAAACGTTAATTGTCTAATGTTTGCCTGATCTCCATCAGAATTCAACGTTTTTCTCTTTGACCATTTTAGGTTTTCTCCGAGCTAATCTCATCTAGCTGTTTATAAGATCACTTAGCATCATGGTTTCAATTCATTTCAGCATACAGCCTTGATTTGAATTTGAGTAAAGTTTTCTTATTCTTTTTTGTTGACTTCGAAACAATGTTTTGTTTTGCTGTAGGGGAAATTACAATACCTAAAATCTTTTTGAAACGCATTAGTTGAAAACCATGGCAACACAATTTGTTTAAAAATTTGTTTAAAGCGATTTGTTTAGCGTTTCAGTATCCCAGTTGAATATTGCAATACTAAATCTCTTTAATGTGCAATTTTCTGCCCTTAAATTATACTGAATTATATATTAACACAAAACCCGTACGCCATCTGTATCCCATCCGGAGTTCCGGCTTCAATTGTGGATTTTTAAACTCAATGTTTTGGATTCCACCAGAAGCGATGTATTTTTATGAGCAAATTGTAGGTCCTCATTTTGTCGAAGCACTGAAGTCAGAGTAATCGATCCTCATTACGGTTCTTAAAAAAAAATCTTTAAATTCCCAAAGATTCTTATGAAACTAGATTCGTATAAAACCCCAACCAGCCAGTCGAGCGAAGGCGATGGGAGTCCGCACCATTGTTATAGAGCCGTACAAGGATAGTATTCAGGCGACACAAATCTCGGGTGCTAGTATGAGATGTAATGTAACAATAAAGACTCATTAAGGACTTTATTTAGGTGTCAAGTCTTTCTAGCTGGCCAAAGGCCTATAATTATTCTAGTTGGGAACGCCATTTTTACCACTCTAAGGTGGACAGAAACCTATCACATTACAACACACACAAACACAGAATGATCCCCGAGGACCTACGGTTTAACGTAGAAGAGAGAATACGTGATAACCATTTGAGGATGTTAGAGCAAAAGCAGCACTTTCTTCAGTATCAATTATTTTAAGATCCTGAGTATTGGTTCGGCTGGGAATCGAATCCGAGCCTCTCGCACAATAGACCGGCTTCTTACCAACTAGGTCAACCAGACGGTGGTTTAAGGATTTTTTAGCCAATCAGAGGTGCACTAAGAACTACATCGAAACTGCATGCTATGGGAATGCGCTAAAGGTGCATGTAGTGTTAGGCGGCGTGGTTCCTCGGCAAATTGGAGTAGTGAGATGGAGTTGTCTTTTCTTTATGTATAGAAGTATTAAAGGAAATCTAAACGTTATTTTCGAGTTCATTAATGAGGTTTATTTGTTCTGGTAACCAAGTCCAACTTTGGGCTTCGAACATTGGAGGCATATTGCTAAAATTTGTGTTAAGTTCATTGAGGTAATGAAATCAAAATGTTCTTTTCATGTTCATTTGGGAGCTATAACTGAAAATCAACTTTTTTATTTCATTTTTATCTGATGATGGTTGTATTAGAACAGTCGAAAGTACATCAATTATTAAAATTCTTAACCAAGAAACTTTATACACGGCCATGTATAAATATTTTTGAATGTTTAAGCGTAACTTACGTCGCGGTGACACAAATGTCAAATGAGATTTTAAAATATCTTTTAAATTTATTGAGTTTTTGTCATGCTCGTTGGCACTTAACGATATAAAAGCTACTACTAGTATATAAGTTTGTTTAGGGCACTGTCTTAGGGTACCGTCTACCGTGCGGTGAGCCAAGTGCCTAATATAAATTGTGAATATAGAAAATCAATGCGTGTGTGTAATAAGATTTTTTTTCCAAAATTTATTTATTTAGTTTCTTTGTTTCTAAAAAGCACCCATCTGATCTCCGGCCGATACAGTTCTAAAAACATTTAGCTAAAACTCTTCAGTTTGTTGTCAGTTTGTCGCAAATGCCGTGCTGAGGTATGGCCCGTACAGATGTTTCAATTTCTGTACTAGCGAAGCACGTGCACCTTTCGATTGCGAACCTGTTACTTTATTGACATTTTAGTTACGTGTTGTATTTACAAAGCAAACACACATGTTCCTTTGTCTGAATATTCATGAATAGCTGAGAATAAATTATAATTTTAGCTTTTGCTTGATTCTTATTCTTTATTCGAGCATCTAAGATGCCAAGAAAGGAAAATCGGTGAAGTTTTAGATTACCCTTTTGAATTATAGTGTACATTTTTAACAGAATTTTTATTTTCTTCAGGTAGGCAAAGTTCAGGTGGTTCAATTCACTCAAACATTACTTTGTATATATTATAGTCGTGATGCTTTGACAAAAAAGATGCAGTAATGCATAGAAAGATATATTTTACTGGAATATTTAGTTATTATGATGTACCGAATCTTGATTTTCAAAGCGTAGTTTATTTCCATTTTGGTGCATTTTGCATATATTTAATACTTGCATTTGCCGACAGATGCGATTCATAATATGAGTTTCGACTGGAGCCGCAATGACGTGGAACCTTTGTGGATTTATGAAAACGTCGAAGCGGCCAAATGGAGCGTTCAACAAGTTGCTGAATTCATCAGGTATATTATTTCTTGTTCTATGAAAGACAAAATTTTTTTTTACCGAGTGTGGTGAAAAACTATAGAGCTGTATCTTGAAAAGGAACGAGATTATTCAAGAATATACTGAAAGCGTTTCCAGTGTATAACTAACACAGAAAAGAAAATAGTCTTAATTTTGTTTTGTTTTGTGACAATATTTAGATACGTATAAATATAGATATATATGTTAGTTTATATATAAATATATTTATATTTTCTTCATTGAAGGATACACTTGCTTTTCTTAACCTCAAATTGAAAAGTTACTAGGCTGCACTTTGACAACACTACACTTAGCATACTAACTTTTGGTATTGCTTAATTAATTCTTCGTCTCTTCATTTAATCTATTTGTAGATGATGTATAGCCTGATTTTAGGCGGAAAATCGTCTTACGGATATTCTTAGTTTTGAGAACGTCGGTGATATGGAATTTTTGTTTTTAAAGTGAATGGAGTATCGTAGAGCTTCGAAGGTAATAGATCTGTATATGGCTTTGCAATTTGGGATTAGAGAGCAGTTGCAATACATGCTACAATCAGTAATGGTTTTTTCTATCAAACATGCAAAATTCTTAACAATGTCCTATAAAGTTCCTATAAAGTGTATTCCTATTTATAAAATAACCAAAATAGTACGCGCGCTGTGATTGGTTGAAAAACTGTGGTTTATTGTGCCGATAAACCAC
>JAOTRI020014579.1:0-18923 GCA_028564885.2 Zoanthus sanctaehelenae | reverse complement strand
TAGTTGACCAATCAAAACACACTAATGTAAACAACGATCCAAATATAGATACTAGTTGACCAATCAAAACACACTAATGTAAACAACGATCCACCTATAGACACTAGTTGACCAATCAAAACACACTAATGTAAACAACGATCCAAATATAGATACTAGTTGACCAATCAAAACACACTAACACAAACAACGATCCACCTATAGACACTCGTTAAGCAATCAAAGCACACCTATTTTTAAAATCTTTTGCTTTTCCCTTGGTTTAGAGCTCCAGCAACATTTTCGTCTCTAATAAATAGTTGAATGTTTTTGTTAAGCTTATTTAGATTTTCAAAAGATTCAAGAAGTTCGGGGTTAAAATTTAACTCGGTTCAAATGGATAAGTCACAAACAACTCTTAAACATTGTTATCAAGATGAATGTGGACTCAAATGTTCACACAGTCAAAGTTCTCTTCAAGTTTGAAAGTAGTTAATCAATCTTTCAAACTTTTACCATCAGGCTGCGGTAAAATTTTGCTTATTGCAAACGTCTTACAAACGTTGAGCATTTCATAGCAACATTGTTGATAATCTCTACAAATTCTTTTGCACTATGTGTTGGATTAATTTACAGTCTGCTATATAATCAATTTGAGCTGTATATCAAATAAAATGAACTCGAAGCCTAAATATGTTTACAATTTTAATTTAGTTTTATGAAATTTATTCATGTGTTTTGAAACACATTTAAAAGAACGGAATAAATTTTTTTCAGGTTCTAATTCTGTGGGACAGAATCCTTGCATATGATTCTCTTGAACTGCTTGCAGGTAAAAAAGCTAATTATATAACACGTTAATCCATTAATTCATACTTTTTCTAGTATTTTCGTTTCACTCGATACAATAAATCTATAATTCCGTTTTCAACTTCGGCATACCGCAAAGCCATTGTTATCAAATCAACATGGTTCGCAAACCAGCAACGAATAAACGCCAAATAATTAAAGAAAAAATCCTCCCTAGTGAGACAATCACAACCGAGTCATTTGCCTTCTAGGCCATCATCATTATCATCATCATCAATCCTGTTTTGATCCGGTTTTATCCCAGTAAACGAGAGTGACCGGATTTATTCACTCTACCAGCGTTCTCTCCCACTCCCACTCTCCATCTGACTCGATTCACTGTATCCTCCTTCTTCAAACTAACTCTCCTACTCTCCTTCTCCACCAGCGATCTCCATGTCTTCCTCGGTTGTCCTCGCTTCCTCTTTCCCTTCATAACTATTGTAATTCTTTTATCAAGTTTGCTATTTTAATCAAAAGTAAAAAGTGTATTCTTTGTGGGCTATGGCTGTAATGAAAAACATCAAGTACATATAGCCCTTGGGTACTAGTAGCTAACTTGAAGCTACAACTATAAGAATATTAAGGCCATGTTGGTAACGGGCATTGCACCTTTAATATATCATAAGTAAGACTGATCTTGAATTTTAGCAACCCTTGTGGCTGTAAAAAAAAACATAGATAGCACAACGTAGATAGCATAGCTCTCTTTAAGCAACTAAAATGGCCATTAGATAGAGACTGAAAAGTGAGTCTCTATCAAACTTGCAAAACTCGAAATCGTATGTAGTTTTTGTATTTTCCAATAACTTAAGTTACGTATAAAAATTCCTCCGAAAATCCCACTTTGTGTGTTATAGCTCAGTGGATGCACACCTTGTGTGTTATAGCTCAGTGGATGTACACCTTTGTGTGTTATAGCTCAGTGGATGTACACCTCTGTGTGTCATAGCTCAGTGGATGTACACCTATATGTGTTATAGCTCAGTGGATGTACACCTTTTTGTTTGTCGGGGTGGAATTCAAAGTTAGAAAACAGATGTACCTGGTTACTAGCACTCAAGCTCACAAATGTTTTCATGTTGGATGTAAGGAGTAATGTCCGCCAGATTAGTTCCTCCATATCCGGTAACAGTTTCCATCTGTACTTCTCCCATTTTGCTCCAAACATTCGGAACAAAATTGAAGAGTAGTAAAAAGTTTTTGTTGTTTTAAACGGGAACTCAAAGAGCGATTTCTTGATAAGTTTATCATAAATAATATTTGAGATCGCCTAAAGATTTAGTTTACTCGTATTTGTTTTATTTTTCCATTTTTTAACTTAGTCCACCTTCCTGATATATGATGAGCTACTTAATCGAAAATTGGCTCATCATGGTTTTTTTCTGTGTCCAACCACTGTCAATATGTTTTATTTCTTCACATTTGATATACACATCACTGTAAAGATTCTGGAAATAAACAATGTTGTTTTTGTTTTAAATTAGGTTATTATGAATCGTGGCCGTTAGTTAATAAACTAACTGTTTATTCTTTTCTCTCTCGATAAGTCACTAAATATTGTTCGCGACGTTTCGACTGCTTACTGCTAGTCTTCTTCAGGCGATGGGGGTCGACTGGTTTCGGTACAGCATTATGTATGGTGGTGGTTTGTTGTGATTGGCTGATTTCGACCCTATATTGTTCTCGTTTTGTGCAGTTTCCTGAAATCGAAATCGATAATTGATAGTTGAATCGATAATTGGATCGAAATCAGCCAATCACAACAAACCACCACAATACATAATGCTGTACCGAAACCAGTCGACCCCATCGCCTGAAAAAGACTAGCAGTAAGCAGTCGAAACGTCGCGAACAATATTTAGTGACTTATCGTGAGAGAAAAGAATAAACAGTTAATATATTATTATCATTATAATAATAATAATAATAATTATTATTATTATTATTATTATTATTATTATTATTATTATTAACGATTATCCAAATCTTAACAAATCAATATTTACCTTCGACTGATCAAATGGAAATGTTTCCAGTGGTTCGCCGTTGTAGTCAAACTCAGCTAAGATTAGCTTTCCAAACCCTGTCACCAGTGGACATGACGTGTAGCCATCGTACTGTTAATTAAACTCAATGTCAAAACACTAATTGGATGGTTAACATCACAAACTAAAGACGGTGTGAAAATTACTGGCAACACTGATAGACGAGAATGAGGTGATGATTATGATGAAGCTAGTGACAATGAAGATGCTGCAGCTGATGAATTTGATGGTGGAAAGATGATGGGGTGATAAAAATCATGATATAACATTATGGATGACGATGATCGCTTTGGTCACGTTGTTGATGGTAATAACAAGAACAATGAGGTAGTGATGAAAATCTCAATTATATAGATGATAAAGATGATGACATTGTTCACAATGATCACAATCCCAATGATAATGATAAAATAAAAAATAATAGTGATATATAGTGATAATGATAGAGGGACATAGATGATGGTAGCGGTGACCATGGTAACGGTGATAGTAATAACAATGGTGATGTTGTTAGTAGTAGTGATGACCATTGTAACGGTGCTAGTAATAACAATGATGGTGTTAGCAGTAGTGGTGACCATTGTAACGGTGATAGAAATAACAATGGTGATGGTGTTAGTAGTAGTGATGACCATTGTAACGGTGGTAGTAATAACAATGGTGATGTTGTTAGCAGTAGTGATGACCATTGTAACGGTGATAGTAATAACAATTATGGTGTTAGTAGTAGTGATGACCATTGTAACGGTGCAAGTAATAACAATGGTGATGGTGTTAGTAGTAGTGATGACCATTGTAACGGTAATAGTGATAACAATGGTGATGTTGTTAGTACAAGTGGTGACAATTGTAATGGTGCTAATAATAACAACGGTGATGTTGTTAGTAGTAGTGGTGACCATTGTAACGGTAATAACAATGCTGATGTTGTTAGTACAAGTGGTGACCATTGTAACGGTGCTAGTAATAACAATGATGATGGTGTTAGCAGTAGTGGTGACCATTGTAACGGTGATAGTAATAACAATGGTGATGGTGTTAGTAGTAGTGGGACGATTGTAACAGTGGTAGTAATAACGATGGTGGTGGTGTTAGCAGTAGTGGTGACCATTGTAACGGTGATAGTAATAACAATGGTGATGGTGTTAGTAGTAATGATGACCATTGTAACGGTGATAGTAATAACAATGGTGATGGTGTTAGTAGTAGTGATGACCATTGTAATAGTGGTAGTAATAACAATGGTGAACATGATCAGATAATAGGCGACTTTCACCTGATATCACAATCTTGTTCGTATGCAATCGGGATCTGTCGAGGATGATCACTAGACTTGCTATTCTCTCATCTGAAGTACATTTTTGAACAACAAATTGTATTCAAATGATTACGGGCAAAATATGCAGTTAATTAGGAGAAAAAATATTTCGGAAGTAAAAACGGCGAAGAAAACCATTTAACAACAAGATTATTCACTTTAGTTCAAACCAAAATCAAAATCTTTATACCACACGTTACGAGCAACTGGTTTCAAAGAGTGTTACCATCACTAAGACATAATTACAAATTTACAATGTTTTCAAATGTTGACTTTTATTGATATATATAGATAAGTGATGAAGATAGGTATGCATGAATCTGTTTTTGTGTGGTGTTTCTTTCCGCCGCTATCTTGGCTTACAACAAACCTTATCCTGTTTGCCGGCCAATGGAACACGAGACCCGCTAGTGAAAGTCGCCTACTGTTCGTTAATAACTCACTGCTGTATTTTAAAAGGTGCTCTCTTTTAATAAATAAAAATGCTATCAATATTTCCAGCCCTTTAAACAGCCTACTGCTGGATATCCATAAATTGAAACAATTACTCTCTTCTATTTGCTTCAAGGGTCCAAACGTTGACCACCGCCTGAGTCGCTGAATACGTTTTGGTTTTTCGAGTAATGGTGGCCATGAGAGTTACGGTTTGATTGAGCGATTCTCGATTTCCACAAAAACTATCATCAGTAAATAAAATTTATTTAATTTTAAAAGCAATCAAAACTGGCGAGATTACTGTGCAATGTATCCTGTTTTACCATCATTAGTTAACGATACTTTGTAATGGTTAGGAGTTAATAACAATCTTTTCTCCTCCACTAATGAATAGAAAAATTAAGCAACAGACGTTCTTGTTGTCACGGAGGCCAACCGGAATTAAACAGATGTCGCGTACTTGAAGGCATGCGGTTGTGGTGATCATCACGGAGACCTACAAGCTGCTTTTTGTCTCTATGTTAGTTTCTCAGAACTGCGAAGTTTTTACATGAAATTTATATCTTCAAGCACCAAAAAAATTGACAATAAACTTTTCATAAAGTAAATTATTACCTTACATTTACTTCAACAGTGATTTTTGCTCCAGGCTCTTGCTGTACGTGCGACCAGTTTTACAAATATTTTCTTTACAACTGAGCTCTTCAAAGTTTGTTTTCGCGCCTCTTTACCATGCATGCGTCCGTTGAGGTAGCGCGCGCTGCTTAAGTTAAAAAATGGCGCAAAAACGCCGTTTTTGGTTCAGTCTGCTTTTTAAGAATTAGCCTCCATCGTCAAGAAACATTCCGGTGCTTAAGCCCTCTAATTTTAATAAATGTACCTAGTTACTAACCTGGGCCGACATCTGTTCCCCGTCTATAAGTGCAAACAGATTGGCCTTGATAACTCCCGACTGTCCCGCTACGGCTGCTGCTGTTTTGCCATTTGGAGAATTAGCACAGTCCCCGATGGCAAAAATGTTGTCAAATTTTTTGTGTCTCATTGTCATTTTATCGACGTCAACAAATCCCACCTGATCAGAAATCGGGCTCCCTCGTAAACACTCGGGTGAGGACATGGGTGGAGTGACATGAAGGAAAGAGTACTAGATTGAAATGAAAAAAAAAATGGGATTCAACATAAATTATATACTATAAAAAATTGTATCGAGTAACAGTAAAAGCTGTTTTAAAGAAATTCTAGAGCAAGTGCTTAGTTAAATTTGGAAAGTTTTTGCTAATATGTATCGGTGAAGATTTGATTTATATCTGCAATATTTACATTCCTTAAGGAGACAATATAACCAACGACGTAATATAATGGACATTTTCACGGTTATAAGCGGTAATAGTGAACTAAACTTTTTTCAACATTTGAAGATGAAAAGAATGTTCAACAATATGAAGTTTTTTTTAGCTGTTAACTTAGCAGTTTGGGCAATTTGAGGTTTTATAACGAATCAACAAGATCTGATTGGCGGCTGAATATGTGATGTCAGCGGTTGTTTATGACGTCAGTTACGATACTAGAACGATTCAAACGAGGAAAAACTGTGGTTTAAATCCCGCTCCAAATTCTTTATAATAGAGCGTCTTTAAAGTGCTCACTGATTGTAAGTAAGAACTAGACGTTTCTAATAGAATATGGAGAGATACTAGCGGATGCAAATGTGCATGTTACATTATGGTACATGGAAGTGAGATGAAACGGGATCAGAAATGAGTATTGGCAACTGTTCTTCTTTAGAATCAATACTGCAAAGACAAATGCCTCACTATACGCAACGCCACTTTGTTAATCAAATGAAATTTGCAATTTTGTCCGTGATTAAAAAAGCACATATGTCGACTACAAACTATTTCGTGTTCAGAGGATCATCTATTGCCCATCCTACTTGCCTGACAACTCGCAGCAATTACCAAACAAGCTAAAACTTTCAGTAATTTGGGAACAGAAATCGAGAGCGAGGTTAAATTTGTTTTACAACAAATGTTGGAAAAATAACAAAAAAGTACGATACTTTTTTAACTAGACGCGTACATACGCGTTTACTCGGGCTACATAATGTTTGGATTCATAATAATGGGTCTAAAGAATATTTATGCCAAGTTTTATGCTTGTATCACAAATGATACAGACTAAACACTGCCGTTAGCCGCTCTGCTAAGAACCTCAGAAAAGCGAGCTATAATTCAATGTCTAAAAACAAAGAATAAAGAAAATCTCTTATATCATAGTTATTGTCAATTAGCAGTTTACAAAAAATCAAGAACCATTTTTCTACCATAAAATTAATCTTCGTCAGTTTTGTGAAAACTGTGAGAACTGTCAGTGTGCAAGCGATACGCCTGAGACTTTTTAAAACTTGAAAGAACTGTTTGAAACTCTTCTCAGTCTCAACAAATCTCGGTTCGAAAGCCTTTTGGAGTTTTGATCAAAAGCTTTTTTAGCAAAGCTAAACACAATGACTAATGGTAATTTTCCCAAACGCGACATGGTAGATTGATAGATAGAAAGATAAATAGAAATATATATTGACGAAAGGGTAAACCTTGACTCGGCCTACCAGAGGTAGCCCAAGTAATAAACAATTCAATGCTGAAAGTACATTAGCGACTACTCGAGTGAAACGGGCAAATGACTATAACATACTTCAAGTTAATCAGGGCTCGACAATATCGGTAGACAGCAAGCCACGGACAGACAACTAGAGATTCAGTTTGGGTTATTTTCTATTTCAACTCGGTTAGAAAAGAAGATGAAATTGACTGAACAATTTTTTGTCTTCCTCAAGGAAGATTTTCAACGTTTGGCTAGTAACAAAAGCTGTTGTCAGGTATACATTAACTATGCATAAGACAAATAGTCAGTTGAAATGTTACAGTTGAGCCCTGAAATTTATATTTTCGTACCTTTAACATTATTTGTACGATCTTTTCTTACTATTTTACTTTTCTCTGGGATTATGTTTTGAGTAAGTGCGTATAACTTCTCTCTCAAAATGTCAGACTAGCAAGAAAGAACCACCACGTTTTATTACCACCCGCAGCCATCACGTGATAGTTTGCAAGTACAGTATTTAGTCAATCAGATTGCAGTATTTGCGATAGATGAGTAGGGTAGCCAATTAGATTGCAGTGTTTGCAATAGATAGCGAGTACGGTAGCTAATTAGATTGCAGTATTTGCGATAGATAGCGAGTACAATAGCCAATCAGAATGCAGTATTTGCGAAAGATAATAAGTAGAGTAGCCAATTAGATTGCAGTATTTGTAATAGATAGCGAGTACGGTAGCCAATCAGATTATACTATTTGCGATAGATAGCGAGTACGGTAGCCAATCAGATTGTAGTGTTTGCAATAGATAGCGAGTATGGCAGCCATCATGAGATTGCAGTTTTTGCGATAGATAGCAACTAGATTTTGCGGTAATCTACTCATATTAATCAAGCCAAAATGAAAGAGATTTTCAGAATTTTAAAGTAACAGAAAAATATAAAGTTCATTAAAATAAAAATCTTTCCTAAAATTGTATGCTAAGTAGTTTCGGGAAAAAAAAGTGCTCTAATACTTAAACTAGGAGTAATTAAAGATTACTAAGTGCGTTCTAAGTTCAATGAATTTAGCTAAAACCATACAGAAAACATAGGAGGAACTTAGTTGAGACATTAAATGACAAAGATGAAGTATTTAAACAGCAACATGAACAATAGAATGTGACGTCATAACTGCCCACCAGATAGAAAGCCCAAAAAACCGTCAGAGCTTTCGCTAGCATTCACAGGAGAACCACGAAATTTGGAAACGTTCTCTTTCGTAGAACGCAATTAATATGCACTCACTGTAACATACAGGACCCTTTATACTGTACTTCATAAAGTACGAAATAGGTTATGCTCACCTCATATTTCTCAAATTTTGACTCTGCGTTTGGGTTCAAAACTTCGAAAACAGCTTCTTTTTTGTCTGGATTGACTTCAACTAAATTCCTTTTGAAATTCAACTTTATTTCCCGTTTGTTAACAATTTTTATCAAAGAATCTGCATACTTCTTTACACCGAAGATCTTTTCCAGCGGTGAGTTAAACATCAAAGTAGCTCTGTCTCGGACACCAGTCTGTTGAGAGTACGAATATAACTTTCTTTTATGCCCTCTAACTCCACTGCTGCTGCTAAGAATATTAATGCGAATGCAGACGTGTATTATATAAATGTAACAGGAGTAACTACTGACAAACGAGCAAATTAACGTTTATCGCTAATAATAGGATCCTTACGCAACGTTATCGCTAATAATAGGATCCTTACGCAACGTTATCGCTAATAATAGGATTTTTACGCAACGTTATCGCTAATAATAGGATCCTTACACAACGAGGATGGTGACGCAGCAAAGAACAAGCGGACCACCTGCACGGAGTTATGGCTACAAATAAGGCCCTGCTCTCACGTAATTGGATGTATTTGAATCAGCAACTTTTTCTTATCGGATACGAAAATATTCGCGTCCACACGTTGTGTGAACAAAGCGTACTCAAATCGAATGCGCCCGTCCATACGAATTCTGATTCACTCTAGTATGCAAGAAAATTCTGTAAATATTGGTCACGGAGCATGCGCCGCACCATTTAGACGTCATCGTATCAGAAAATATCCGTATTTGACCGTCCATCCGTATCCGAATGTTATCAGATTCTAAAATATCCGGATTTGCTTGCGAATTACCGGATGCGTGTGGATGATCCGTATCCTGAAATAAAAAATTGCGGATTCAAAAAATATCCGGATACGTGTGAACGGGGCTTAAAGCGTGGGGAGACTTTTTTAAAGTTTTCGATACTACGAGGATGTAACAGCAAACTACGGTTACGTAACAGTGAAACCAGGAATATCTTTATGAGCTTTTGCAAATCGCATTCTTGTCCTCGTTGAGTTTAAGGCCCCTTGAAGAGCTTTGAACAATAAGCCTCTAATGATTCTATACATCAACACATGACTGTTCTACTAGAAAAGTTTTGTATTTTAACTGCCTATGCTGTAGTCTCTTTGAAAACGCCATTATGTAGTTTCTTCTGCGCTTTTACCTGTTCTACGATAGGGATTTTCAGTCAATGTAAAAATGGAAACTCAATTGGAAGGGCTCAACTTTAAAAAAAAAACCTTAGAGACTGCTGTCTCCTAAGTTTATAGATTTCGTCACCAGCAACTAATAATACCTTGAAATTGCGGTGGCCAGACTTCCGGACCATGAATGAAAAGTTAGTCACCAGCGGTCTACATCCAGTTTTAACCAACACCAACTGACAAACACACCAACATATTGCCCCATCCCCAAACCTACCCTAACTGACATGATCACACATCTTCAATATACTCCATCTCCACAACCAACCCCATGGCCAGGTGACTTGTATTGTAAGCACTAAGTTGTCGGTCCGTTTTTCAGACAAGTATCACAACAAAAAATTATAATTCTAAATTATTTTAAAAAAATCATATTCTAACCGAAAATGCTAAAACATTATCGAGAGAGTAAAGAAGCAAAAAAGATGTAAAAATTTCAGAAAGTATTAACGACATTTAACTTTTTTCAAAACAGCACAATATTTAACAATTATTCCAAGAGCGCGCGTTGGATATGAGATGGTAAATAGCCAACGAGTAGCGTAGCCCCGAGCTGGCTATAATCATCTCATACCCAACAAGCGACAATGGAATAATTGTTTTATTAAATTTCATGAGTTTTCCGAACTTTTCGATACTTGAAAAGTTGCAAAAAAACTTTTAATAAATTGAGAAACAAGATCTTTTTGTTAGTTTCCATATATGGTCATTCGGTAAATGAGCTGATAACCGAGATCGAGTGAGCCAATCAGAACGCTAGAAACGCAATATTCGAGGATGAAAATTTAATAATTGACTTTATCTTCTTATTACCTCCCTCAAAAAAGCATCTGACAGGTACATGATTTTCTGTGGTGCCCCTAAACACTTGATCGGAGTATTGGGCACAGTGAATATGGCATTTCCCTCCTTAAAACTTTGCAGTGCCTTCCATGTATCTTGAACTGTGTTAGCAGAATAGTTGCTTCCAATTCCTGGAGTGTGAAGTGCTTCGGGCAAACCTTTTACCTGTGAGAAAAAATAATCCTTTAATGAGGTAAAAGGTTGCGAGTTCTAACCCAGTAGTAAATGTTAAATAAAAAACATTTTCCTTGAAAACAATTAGTTTAATGCATAAACTAACTGTTGCGTTCAGAGTCGAAAAACAACAAAAATTGTTGATCAAACAATGATCAGTACAAGGTTTGACAGTTGAGGGTCTTAGATTGTCGGCTGGAGGGGCTCACAGATAATATCATCAAGAAATGCCCTCAGAAGAACAGACAGACCACAACACCGGGATCACTACCCTACTCTTTTTGACAAGTGCATTTATAGTACAGTAATAATTCATTTATTAACTGAAGATAAACATTTTGAAGTCAATTAAATTTGATAGTTTAGTGATGCTGCAATGGTTATTTGCTGCCATGGATTTGGTTCTTTCCACAAAGAATCCCATTCTCTCCAGTTATCTTTGTGTAGTCATACCCTCATATATGGCTTACATGGATTCTGTAATTGTCAGTATAGTTTGTCTTGGCAGTTTATATAGTTGGTTTGGGTCGGTCAGTATATCACACATATACTGTTAGTTCTTCTCATTCTCAACAGTGGTTCAGATGGCAAAGGTGAATGGAGTGAGACGATACAGGCATGTGCTAAGGAGGGATGATGGTCATGTTTTGAAGAAAGCATTGGAGTTTGAAGTGAAGGGAAAGAGGAAGCAAGGACGACCAAAGAAGACATGGAGATCGCAGGTGAAGAAGGAGAGTAGGAGTGTTGGTTTGAAGAAGGAGGATGCAGTGAATCGAGCGAGATGGAGGGTGGGAGTGGGAGAGATTGCTGGTAGAGTGGGGTAAATCTGGCCACCCTTGTTTACGGGGATAAAACCAGATCAAAACTGAATTGATGTTGATGATGATTTTATAGCTGATAAAAATTCTGTTCTTGTTATAGATAATGCCTGCAAAGTTTATCTGACAGGTGTAAGTCTATCCTCATTATAATGCTAATTTGACAATGTTTACACATGCCGTGCTTCTCATAAAGGTTGGTCTAATCTCATTGTGTATTTCTCATATAGACTCTATTCTTGCCATAGGCAAAGTCAGTGATGTGTATTGACAGGAGTTGGTCTACTCTCATTGTATAGCTCATATGAATTCCCTTCTAGCTGTAGTCAAATTCTGTGGTGTTGTTAAAGGTGTTGTTGACAAGCATTGCTAAAATAATAAATAAATAAATAAATAAATAAAATACACACTTAATGAGAACTCCCCAAAGGGGCTATTCAGTGGACATCATGTTAAAAACCTCTGTTTTCCACAATTAAGAATCCCAACTGGTAGTATAGGCAAACCAGTTGACTATTTACAAATCATGGTAACTTCATTCAGTGGTCTGAGTTGGGGAATTGAACCAGGGTCTTCCACATTCAAAGCCCCAACTCTGACCATTGTGCCACATTTCCTCCTGTTCTACCCTCATTGTATTATTAGTTCATATTAATTGTCTTCTTTGACAGAGTTTACAAACTTTCATCTGATGACTGGGTTTGGTCTTATTTAAAATTTTTATAAAAACTGATCTTACTGTCATTGAAAACCTCAGTGCTGTGTATCTAACAAGTGTTGGTCAGACCAGTTGCTCTTCTGTGTATATTTGATACAGATACTGTTTTTGCTCTGGGCAATATCTGCTGTGTTTTTGATAATTGTTTTACCTCTTATTGTGTAGCTAAATATATAGAGTATACTCTTACTTTGGCTTAATGCTAGTGTCTACAGTGTATCAGACTGGTGTTCTGATTCAATGTATCTTAAAAGAAGTGGTCAACTCTCATTTATCACTTAAAATATAAATTTTGGTTTTGCCATGAACATTGTCTAAGTGTCAAAGTCTGTTCTTCTGATTGAATGTATAACTAACAAAGTCTTGTCTACATATTTTATAGCTGATTAACAGCTGTTGCTGCCTTGGACATATCTGCACAGCTTATCTGATTCCTGTTGGTTTTCCTATTTTATCTATAAAAATTATCTTTTTATGCCATAGGCATTGTGTGCAGTGTAACTGAAGTACGAATGTTTGTGTACTCTCAATCGTAGCTTATAATTTATAGATTCAGTTCTTATTGTGAAAACTATGCAGTGCTCTAATATTCCATTTTAAAGTTGACATAAACTTTCTTCTGTGCATAAACAGTTTATGTCATACCATTGTCATTTGATATAGATTCTGTTCTTGTCTTCTAAAATGCACTTTAAAAAATACTGTAGGCCTTCTCTCATTTGATACCTTACATATTATGTATTCTTAAATTTCCAATTTGATAGCAGTTGTTTTACTCTATTCTATAGCAAAGCAGAGATTCTGTCCTTGCTACTGAGAATGTCTGTTTAGCAGGGTTCTCAGTAAAAGCTGGCTACTGGTGAATTCTGCGGCCTGTCAAGACGAAAGCAGTTGCCTGTGCCAGCAGTGTTTAGCCACAAGGCAAGGTTTAGCTGCGGCCTGCAATTACTTCTTGGCCATCTGATTAAAAAACTGCTGAGAACCTTTGTTTAGTGTATTGACTGGAGTTCTTCTATAGCTGATGTACATTCTGTTCTTGCCATAGATAATGTCTGTGCATTTATGCGTCAGAGCATTAATTTTGGTAGTGGTAATCTATTTTCATTTTAAAACTGATAGATATTGTTTGTGCCAAACACAAGCTTTGTGTTGTACTTAATATGTGTTGGTCAATTTTTATTGTATAACTGATGTAGATTCTGTTTTTGCTTTGTGCATTATCACTGCAGTGTATCTAGCAGGTAAAAGTCTCCTCAAACTGTATAGGTGCCTGGTATAGATTCTGTTCTTGTCCTGTGCAGTGTCTTTGTACTTCATCTGACTGCTTTGGGTCTAATCGCATTTTTATCTGATATAGATTCTGTTCTTGTCCCCTGCAGTGTCTCTGCAGTTCATCTGACTGCTCCTGGTTTAATTTCATTTTTATCTGATATAGATTCTGTTCTTCTCCTGTGTAATGTATCTGCAGTGCATCCGACTGCTCCTGGTCTAATTTCATTTTTATCTGATATAGATTCTGTTTTTTACCCTGTGCAGTGTCTTTGCAGTTCATCTGACTGCTTTGGGTCTAATCGCATTTTTATCTGATATAGATTCTGTTCTTGCCCCCTGCAGTGTCTCTGCAGTGCATCTGACTGCTCCTGGTCTAATTTCATTTTTATCTGATACAGATTCTGTTCATTGCCCATTCAACTTTTCTGCAAATATGTGTGTGACTGCTGTGGGTCTAATCTCATTTTTATTTGATATAGATTCTGTTCTTTGCCAGGTGCAATGTCTCTGCTGTCCATCTAACTGCTTGATGTCTAATATCATTTTTATCTGGTACAGAATCTTTTTTTGCCTGTGCAATGTCTCTGCAGTGCATCTGACTTCTGTGGGTCTGATATCATTATTATCTGATATAGATTCTGTTCTTGCTTTGTGCAACATCTCTGCAGTTCATCTGACCGGTGTTGATCCAATTCCATTTTTATCTGATATAGGTTTTGTTCTTACTCTGTACAACGTCTCTGCAGTGCATCTGACTGCTGTGGGTCTAATCTCATGTTTATCTGATATAGATTCTGCTCTTTTCCCAAGCAATGTCATAGATTCTGTTCTTTGTCTGTGCAATATCTTTGCAGTCCATTTTACTGCTGTTAAACTAATCTCATTTTTATCTGATATAGGTTCTGTTCTTTGCCTGTGCATTGTCTTTGCAGTTCATCTAACTGATTATGGTTCTAATCTCATTATAACTAAAATAGATTCTGTTTTTTCCCAGTGCAATGTCTTTGCAGTCCATCTGACTGCTATGGTTCTAATTACATTTTAACTGATATAGACTCTATTCTTTGCCCATACAGTATTCTTTCCCAGTATGGTGTCTGTGCAGCTTATTTGATTGCATGCAGTTGGCCTGCTCTGATTAGATTCCATTTTCATCTATTAGACAATGTCAGTGTAGTTTATCAGGCAGGTTTTGGTCTACGTATTCTTATTGTATAGCTAAAAATACTAGATTATATGTTTACAATGTTATTGATAGCTTTTGTTATACTCTCCTGTTATAGGTAAATATTCAAATTCTGTTTTAACATCAACAATGTCAGTGAAGTATATCTGATTTTTGTCTACTCTCTCTGTGAAGCTGATATAGATTTTGTTTTTGCCGTGGATGATCCCTTTTCAGTTTAGCTGGCTAATGTTGGTCTACTTTCATTGAATGGTTAAATTATGAGTTCTGTTTATGTTATTGGTAATGTCAGTACAGTGTATTGGGCACTCAGTTGTTAGTCTGCTCTTCTTGTATAACAAAATTGTGTCGTCATCATCAACATCATCATAATCTTTGTTTAATATTTCTAGTTCCCCATTTCTGGAGTTGGACATGAATTTAGTTGTTTCCATTGTTTTCAGTCTACTTCTAATCCATATCTTTCACAATGTTTAACTTTCTCATATTATTTTCTTGGAATTTTATCTTCTTATTTTCACCTCCAGCTCCATTAAACTAGTTATTAAGTATTCTATACTCTTCCCTACATTTTAAATCACTAAAACTTCTCAACCTTGTTTCTCTATATTGTAATTTTAATAATTATATACAATGTTTTTCACCCAATTCTTCCTTTAACCTCCTCATTAGTTTTCCTGTCCTGCCATCTTACTGTTGGCATGTATCTCAACATTCTATATCCTAGCAATCCTTCCATTCTTTCAATTGGTGCCAAAGGTTCTGCAGCATACAGCACAATGCAGGCCTCACACATGCATAGTAAATTTCCTTTTCTTTTAACTATTGAAGATTATACTATATCTTACTAGTAAATAGATAAATTATCTGAACAGACACAAATAAAATGCTGCTGAAAAAATGCACAACTGATAATTTCATTAGCACAGTGCCTTAACTTTGCAATTCTACATTAAATCTTCTTCTACTCACCATTCACTTCAATTTACTCGAAGCAGAGGATGTATGTTTTATCTCTTAATGCCAATACCACCTTTCATTCTCATAAAATCATATAATTCCATAATTATTATATCTTCTCACATCAGCATTCTCCATGGCACTGCCTCAAATTCACAAAGTTATCTTTTGCTCATCTCAAATTTCTGAGCCCCAAAAACTTGTGGTTGCTCCTCCTATACTGCAAATTCTACATGAAAGAGCGGATCTTTACCTGTCATCATCAAGTTGGTGTTATGTATGTTTACCTTAATTCTCTAAATTCTATCTCTCTTTTCCATACATCAAATTTTCAAATGGCCTTCTCTTCTAATTAAGTTGTTTCACTAGGTCATCAGAGTGTACAACAAGTTCATAATACTTAATTCCCTTTCCAAGGAACTCAATAAAAGAACTATGCATCAACAAACTCCTTGAAAATTTTTACCTTCTTTATCCCAAATATTTCATCCAAATGTCACAATAAACTCTGCTGGATTTCAAACTGAATCTCATCCATCTTCATAATATCTCTCAGCCTCTTGTCTGGAATTTTCTTGCATACCTTTAAATCTGATTAGAAAGTCTCACTCTTCTATATTTGTCTATGATTAGGACATCTTGGACCCTTACCTTTTAACCGGTATGGTATAATTCTTAGCTCATTGCTCTGAAATCTTTCCTTTTTCATCAATGGATAAATCTGAACGAGCCCTTTCACTCCAGTTGTTCCTGCAGACTTTTAAAGTCACTTGTGATTAAGTTAGCCCCTGAACCTTGCATACTTTTATGCTTGTCAGTGCTTGTCCCACATTCTGTTCTTTTACTCCCCATATTTGCTCTTCCACTTTACCTTCCTACTCTAATTGGTACTCATTAGTTTTGTTTAGCAAAAAAAATATTCAACTTCTGCTTTCAAAAACTTCTTTTTCATAGATTTCACTATAAGAGTTCCATTTTAATCACTTAAACATATTTTTATCATACAATATCCTTCTTCTCTTTTGTCTTCTGCTTTACTATCTTGAACATCTTTGCTTATTTTTCGTTTAACTGAAGAGATTCACTGTAGTCTTTCTTGGATTTATCCATGATAGTGCTCAATTGCTACACCATTCTTTTTGCTTGTACTGCTTAATATTCATTTTTTGGTTCCTTCACATTGTCATCTCATAAATGTTAATTACTTTTCCCTAAATACTTCCTCATTCCACCACCACATTACTCATATCTCTATTTATTTCTTTTGATGAATTCAACAATGCTTTGTCCAACCCAGCATGAGCAACATTTGCTTCTTCTATTCTACTCTCTGGAAACATTCCTCTCAAACATTCTATTCTTGCCCATTCTATTCTATATTTGTCTTTTCTGTTTTATTCAACTTATCTGTGCAGAGTATTTGATTAGTATTGGTCTGTCCTTAGGCTAATGGTTTAGCCAACTGCTATGAATTCTGTTTTTTTTCTTGTACAAATGTCAGTGCATTGCCTCTGTTGTTGGGTTACTTCATGTGAATACCTTAAAATGACATTTTCCTTGCTAGAGACATTACAGTTGCTAAAGTTCTCTCATCTATTGTTTATAGAGATTCTGTCCTAACCATGGACAATGTCTGTACAGTGTACATTACTGCTTCTCCACTCATTACATTTAGTATATTCTTTTTTTTTGCCTTAGATTTTGTGCAATATATCTTACAGTTGGTAATGTTCTATCATCTATAGTTTATAGAGATTCTGTTCTTGCCATTGAGAATGTCTGTGTAGTGTACCTTACTGCTTGTCTGCTCAATACATTTTGTAGATTCTTTTCTTGGAATCGAAATTGTACTATGTATCTTATATTGTGTTAGAAGTGTTTCTTATCTATTGCTTGATATAATAATTTTTTATAGATTATTTTCTTACCTTTTGCAATGTCTGTGCAGTGTTCCTTACTACTTCTCTGCTCATATCTATATACTAGGTTGTTTTCTTGCTAGAGACATTGTGCAAGATATCTTACAGTACAATATTCTATAGTTTAAAGAGATTCTGTCCTTGTCATTTAGAATGGCATTGCAGTATATCTGATTGATGTAGGTCTAATCTTATTGTATCAGATTTAGATTCAGTTTGTGGCATTGAGAATGTCAGTGAAGTGCATATGACTGCTGTGGGTCTACTCTCATTGTACCTGATATAAATTATGTTCTTGCCATTAAGAATGTCTATGCAGTCTAGTCTATCTGACTGTTGTGGATTTACTCTCATTGTAGCTGATCTATAGATTCTGTTCTTGCTGTGGAGAATAACTATGCAGTGCATCTGATAGACGTTGCTCTACTCTAATTTATAGGTTAATATCTAGATTTTGTTCTTGCTATGGAGAATACATATGCAGTGCATCTGGTAGATATTGCACTATTCTCATTTATAGCTTAATGTATAGATTCTGTTCTTGCTGTGAAGAATATCTATGCAGTGCATTTGAAAGACATTGCTCTACCCTCATTAATTTTATAGGTTAATGTATAGATTCTCTTCTTGCTATGGAGAATATTTATGCAATGCATCTGATAGACATTTCTCTACTCATTTATAGCTTAATGTCTAGATTCTGTTCTCACTATGAGAATATCTATGCAGTGCATCTGATAGGCATTGCTCTACTGTCATAGCTGTATCAATTCTGTTCATCTATGTAGTGCATCTGATAGGCATTGCTCTACTGTCATAGCTGTATCAATTCTTGTTGACCTATGCAGTGCATCTGATAGGCGTTGCTCTACTGTCATAGCTGTATCAATTCTGTTCATCTATAATTATAGTGCATCTGATAGGCATTACTCTACTTTCATGTATAGCTTAATGTATAGAATCTGATTTTGCTCTGGAGAATATTATTTTATGCCGTGCATCTGATAGGCACTGCTCTACTCTCATTTATAGCCTAATGTCTATATTCTTTTCTCGCTATGAGAATATCTTTGCAGTGCATTAATTATTTTGATAGACATTGCAATACTCTCATTTTTAACTAAATGTATAGATTTTGTTCTTCCTCTGGAGAATATTTATGTAGTGCATCTGATAGGCATTGCTCTACTGTCATAGCTGTATCAATTCTGTTCATCTATGTAGTGCATCTGATAGGCAT
>JAOTRI020014481.1:0-18928 GCA_028564885.2 Zoanthus sanctaehelenae | reverse complement strand
TTGAGCTGCGTTGGTGTTTCTAAAGAAACAATTTAGTAATGAAAATGAAAATTCTGCACTGTAAAAAAGAGAATACTTACTGATGTTTTGGACGTTAGTCCTTCGTCGGAGTAAAGGGAAAGGACTAACGAAGGACTAACGTCTGAAACGTCAGTAAGTATTCTCTTTTTTACGGTGTAAAATTTACATTTTCATTACGAAATCATTTTTTATCCCTTCTTATATTTCCATTTACAAAACACAAAGCCATGTAAGAAAAAAAATATTGAGCTGAACAACTTAAATTTGTCCTTATTTTAAAGTCCTAACCACTGCTATTTCTAAACAAATGAAATCATACATCACCAAACTTGGATAAAATTAACAATTTTATGTTATATAATTATACAGCAGGATCCTTCCTTTGGACCTTTTTTAAAGCATGAGACAGCCCTTCTTTTAGCCCAGTAAAATTCTCATGCATTTTGTTTTTAAAACACTATGCCAATGCAACAACTTTATTATTCTGGCTTGTGCAAGGTTATAATGGGGTTTCTCTATAAATTATAAATGCTAGAAACTGTATTGATAGTATTGACTTGGAAACATGGATACAGCAATTGAGTTTCTAAGACAAATGAGATTTACCTGAGAGTGATTAATCTTGGTGTACTTAAGAAGCAGTTTTTTAAAAAAAATAAATCCTCTACAAGGTTAGCAGCCCATTGAGCAGACACTTATACCCAGTTTCTGTAAAGCAGATGAGAGTTTTTGACTCTAATCCATTGCAGGTTTGTTCCTAGTAAATGCTGGTACTCGTTTATCTACCATGGAAGGAAGGAAAGCTGAGTTGGAAAAGAAAGTCCCACAAATAATTGTATCTCTGGGACCTTGTGGTTGGAAAGGAGACATGTTGCTGTACATATTAGGTAAAACATATGTGGTTAAATCATCTTTAACTTGGAACTATGTACAAAGATGTCATTTGGTGTTAACCCTTAAACATAGCAACAAGACCTTTGTGCTTTCCTTTTGGCAGTAAATAAACATTTCAATTTATTAAAATTACACCATAATAAATAAAATCCAACCTGGCAGTTTGTTGATATCTAAGCTGAGCTGTCGCTTCTCATCATATGTCATGGGTTTTGCTGAGAACTCATCATCACTATCAGGTTCAAACGTTTTCTTTTTGGCTGCAATTCTAAAATCAAAGGTGGCTTTTAGCCAAGGCATGAAATGTGAAGTGAGATTACTGTTTAAAACTTCTTTACTTATCTCACCTGCAAGGACTTAAAAGAAATTAAGTCTGTCGACGTTAGGCAAGAACAAAGAGGTTTTTGGAGAAAGGAACGGACGTTAAAGAAAGAATTCACTGAATCGTCAAATTTTTTTGAAAACATCTATAAATTTTTTAGGCCAAATTCATTGCTACGATGGCAGAGAAGGGTCACTTCAAAATATTGCGAGAAATATTTTGAGAAAAACTTCATGACAAAAAATTTCAAAACAAAAAATTTGCTACAAAAAAATTTGGAGCAAAACTTTGCGACGAAAAAAATTTTACGAAAAACTAGAGCCTAGGTTTCTCTTGGCCAAGTCAAAATGAGAAGGACCCTGGCCATGAAAGTTTAATGATCGATCGATTCGTCGGTCGGTCGATCGGTCGACTGACAGACCCCTTTTGATTACATTAAGGCAATCATGCCTTAAAAATGCAGTTTTAAGTATAAATTCTTTGAACTTGTACTATAAAATCACTTGAAGTAGTCTTGCCCCATTACCCTTCCTCTAAATATTTAAATAGCCCACCAAAATTAATGTAGTGGATTTGATCTAGATATGCTAGCAACAGTCTTAGAAAATCATGAATCAAAAATAAAAAAATAAAAACTTTGAATAACTCTATGATAGGAAACTACAATAACATGGGTTAGCATAATGATGGAAAATTTCAAATGGATAGAGTAAGGAAATTTCTAAAAGAAATACAAAGCTGTATGCAATGAACTTTCCTTTTGCAGGAAAAGAGCAGGGTTTGAAATTCACGGGTGCACCCAGCTATATCTCAATTGCGCCTAGCGATAAAAAAACTACAGATACCCACGCAAGGTTCTCGGTAGTTTATTGATCAGATGGCCAAGAAGTAATTACAGGTGGCTAAACCTTGCCAGTTAAACCTTGCCTTGCAGCTTAACATTGCTAGCACAGGTGGCTCCTTTCATCTTGACAGGCGGTGGAATTTGCCGTTTACCAGCTTCTACTGAGAACTCTGGCCAGGGGCCAAAAATGACCCCCAGAAGCTGGGAGCAAAGTCAAAAGTACAGTAAAACAAGTTACTTCCTTATGACATTTGGTAATAGCTCGATCCTCACAATAATATTTGACCTGGTACAATTTTTAAAACACAATTGGCTTGAAACCATAGAATAAAAGCAACAAAGCTCATGAGTCCACACTGTTTGGATTGCAATCGATGATCAAGTACGTCGACTCTTTTCGATTTTGCCAATACAAAGTTTTTACCCCTTTTGAAGAGTGTGTTCTGACTAGTAGCAATGTGTGCACTACCACGTGCTTTCAATCGCCAGATCGCGATGATCGCTAGTGTATTTTGGGCCTTTCAAATTCAAATTATCCTGAAATTATTATTTAAAAAAAACCCAGTCAGATCAATGTCTCGGCATACAACTACTTTAGCAGCTGAAAGGGTAACTGTCATAGACAGTGTTAAAGAGTGCCTGGCCAGTAGATTCAAGGATTTTACAGACGATCCAGTTCTTTCTAGTGCAACCATTTTGGATCCCTCCAACTGGCCAACCAATCACAGCTTACTGCGATCTTACAAGAATAAACAAGTAGTAGAATTAATGGAACACTTCAGATCTTTGCTTGAAGAAAATGGGCACAACACTTGCTACATCCTACCAGAGTGGAATCAAATAAAGCTGCATATCAGAAAAAACCATCTCATGGGAGAAGCCCTTCCTTACCAGAAGTTGTGGCAGGTGATAGTTTTGAAGAAAGCAGCAAGCTTCCCAAATGTTCTACATCTGGTCAACATCATCCTTGTGCTGCCAATGTCGAATGCACACACACACAGAGAATTTTCACTACTGAAGCGAATTCTGACTGACTGGAGATCTCACCTTGCTACAACCACCATTGAAGACTTGATGATAATCAAGGAAATTGGTCCCCAGTCGCTTGATGAGTTCAATGCTGCTGCAGCTGTTAAGAGATGGATCTTGACTGGAAAGGGTACCCACAGGCCTGAATCCAAGCCAAGAAGCAAGGTGTCAAGTCCAGAAGCAGACAATGATCTTGTTATTCTGTCAGATGAAGATGTGGAGGATGCCACCCCCTTTGAAGATGCTGATGATCATCCAGATGATGAGGGCATTAAATTTAACCATTTTTTTACCATCCTGTTGGAATCTTTGGACATAATTTATATACATATTTATTTTGCCATGTCCTTCTTGAACTTTTGGACATTGATGTTAATGTTTGCCAAATAAATATTTTATAGCATGGTGCCTGAATTGTAGCAAACCTGGTTGCTTCATTGTAGTGATGACCTAAATTTTGTGTCATTCTACTTAAATTATATATCTAGGATTGGCTTTTCAAAACTATTCCAGCTTAACTAGTAAATGCAATAAACGAACATTGCATTCTAAAGTTAAAATCCTGTTGAAATTAAGCAAAAATGAACATCCTAAAAATGGCCCATGGGTTCTGCCCAATGTCCCCTAGGTCAGACGTATAATAGGAAGCTCAGGGGCCAAAAAATGCCCCTGGGTTCATAAGGTGAATTTGGAACCCTGAAAGAGATACATGAATTCAAGTAAAGAATCAAGACTTCATATGCTCACAAGAAAACTTAAGCTACATCAAAATGCGAGCTTGTAATTTTTTTACTAAAATAATAAAATATTCTTTGGTGTGAACTAAAACAAAGAGAACTGATGTGCAACTTGTACATTCATGAGTGGATATAGAAACAGGCTTCTCATTAGTAGCTGGAACTAGTTTGCTTTGATCAACGTACCCGTGTACTTGAGGTGAAAGATACATTCAAAGATCAAAAATACAAGCGGACAACCAACTTTGTTTTCATTGTATTCAATGAAGCTAAAAGAAACAAACTCCAAGTTGATTTTAGAAATTTTTCGTGAGAAAGCACCCCCTTCCCCCAATGCCACTGCCTCTGAAACACAATAAAGTACACAAGCCCCTAAAGTATGTAGCGTCAGACAATCAGGTTAACAAAAAACTGTCCACCTACTCAAGCTAGGGTTCTCTTGTACGTCAAAAGTACAACGGAACCTTACCTGTAGAAATCCCACACAACTGGTTTTGCTCTTGATATACAATTAAATAAGATATAGAAAAAAGATAGTTAACTTACTTGCTGTTAGCAGATCTTTTTGAAGCACTCTGTTTTTTAGATTTGCTTTCAAGTTTTGGTTGAACTTTTGGTGTCTTGCTTTGTTTCGCTGGTGGTTGAGTCTTTGTCACCTTGGTGCTTGTGGCAGTTGGTACTGGCAAAGGTTCTTTTTTTACTTTCTTCTGCGATTTCTTTTTAGCCTTATTCATAAGAACACTCTCACCTGTTAACTGGCTCAATTGCTCATGCACTGAAATCAACTAAAAATGATTTGACAGACATTAGTTTGTTTTTTTATTCAAATAATCAATTAGCACTGATCCAGGGTTAACGTTTTAACCCTGTATTGTATTCTCCTTTAATAGTCTTTATTGAATTGTAAATATGGGACTTAAAAGTTTTGTCCTTAAAACCTTAAACACAAATGATGTATTGAGAAAATCTTCCATGAAGTAATCATCCCAATATACTTGTTCTATAGGCCATTTTAGGAGAAACTATATTGCTTTCATATACCAAATATTTCTTGGTCAGTTCTTAATTTCTTATTACCAAATGCTTTATGTTGTACGAGGTATGTAAGAAGAGGTGACATATTGATAAAGTGCATGGGGCTGATAGGAAAAATTGTCAAGTTCTCTAAAAAAACACAAAAACCCTTAACACTAACAAGTTTCTCCCCAGAGCAGAGGTAGCAAAGCAGGGGCTTATTGATATTCATGAAGATAATCTGTTAAGACTGAAAGACGTTTTATAGAACCTGTTTGACCCATCTACATGAGGCAACAAGTGACATTCTCATCTCAGCAAGCACAGATTGATTGCCAATCATTTTTTTCAAAAAATGATTTAAAATTTTTTTGTACAAACAAGAACTTCAGGGTTGAACTAATTAGTTGGTATTTTTTATATTTTTGCCCCCGAAAGGTGACAGCTATGCATGAATAGGAGCAGAATGGGACAGTACCACAGTACAGTGCTGTGGGGAGAATTCTAAGTTATTAATACTTAGTTACAATAGAGAAAATAAAATTCACCGAAGAACGATGTACCTGCTGCTGTAACTGGGTGAGTTTCTCTTGTCTCTCTGCCTCTACATCTTCAACAACTGATTCAGATGACTCTTCTGATGACTGAGTAGGCTCAGGTTCCAAGGGAAGGGTGGGTGATGGTGCTAACACAGGCTCGGGTTCTTCCGGCATCTTTGCAAACTTCATTTCAAAGACATCCTATAGTCAACCAAAACTATATGTAACTGAACTTATGTCCTATCTTATGGAAATTTTAAACCACACACTCTCAGTTCATATCTACTTCAAAGGGAAAATGATATTTTTAGCTTTCCTAAACCACCAAACATGAAAAGTAACATTTTTGTGAGCAGCCAGTGGCAGGTTTTAATCTTGTTAAGATTTGTTTTCTATCTACTTTAAAACATAATCATTACAGTGACAATGTTGAACATTCTAATTTAGACATTTTAAAATGTTTGTAGCATAAATATAAAAAGAGAAGCATAAAATCAGCTCTCACAATCACTGATTAAATGTATTGTGTGCACCAAAATGCAACTTACATCCTTGAATCGATTCTTGACAAGGAATGGAGTGGAGCTGCTCCACTGCATATGGTTTTGATTTATATTCAAAAAGTAACTAAGGATACCATTTTCCCAGAGGATTAAGGAGAACAAATAGTTATTGTGGTCATTAAATGTTCTAAATGTTTGCAAGAGATAGTTCACTTGGCAAACTAACCTGAAGCTGCCGAGCCATGTTAACAACATCGTGGTCAGGAGGGTTGTATCTGTAACAATTACTGAACATCAACCTCACATCTGATGCAAATTCTGCTGGAGAATTGTATTCCCTTCTATCCATTTTATTCTGTAAAAACAGATGACAACTTTAAACTTTAAGGCATATACTCATATGTATCATCATGTATAAAGTTCTTTTTTGCTCTATGTAAATTGATCAGACTACAGTCTTGAATATTGAGAGTGAAGATTAGCAGCCAATGATAATTAATGATATTATTAAGTTTATCATTTTACAATATCCATCATTAAAACAACTCTATATCAGCAGGTTACTGCTTCCCCAATCATCACCAGTAAGCTTCCAACAGTCACAGGGTTCTCCCCACATCGCAGTACTGCGGCGCTGCACCGCTCTGCTTTTATTCATGTGCCGCTGTACTCTTTTTTCCCCAAAAATATAAAACAATGGAAAACTAAACGGTTCTATTAAAAAGTCCCAGGAAAAAAGGTTGAAACAACACAATTTTCCTTCGGCTGATTGCCATTTTGCTCAACTCTTCCCCAGGCCACCTTTTTCGTACAGGAAAAGTCACATGATGTCCGTAGTTATAGCAACAAAAGCACGAGGCAAGCCAAGTCGTGTCATATACAAATTCAAATTGTTTACAGTTGTTAGCGGAATTTTCATGGATGAATTGTGAAGCCTTTGTTTTCCGTTTGTTCATGATATGCTAATAAAGTCCGAGGGAAAACAATGGGTTCCGTGTATAATGCGCACCACGAATTTGAAGGACAATTTTGAGGAAAAAAAGTGTGCATTATACACGGGTAAATACGGTAGTAAGATTTGGCTTATCCATAAAAGTTCTAAAATTGCTATTTTCAGTGTACTCTCAGTTCAGGTCCTGTGTAAAAGTGGGTCAGAATAACAAATCACTTTAAGACGAATATAGGCATGAGGCAAGGATGTAACCTAAGTCCCACTCTTTTTAATTTGTTCTTAAAATGATTTACCTGAATGCTTTTTGGCTCATTCTTGCCCAGTATATCTATATGATATGAAAATCAATGTTCTCATATACATAGATGATGTAATTATCATTTCAGATTCACCTAGATTGGACTATAGAATTGTCTAAATGTTCTATTCTAATACTGTGATGAGAGGAAACTTAAAATGAATTTTAAAGAAAACTAAAATAATTGCATTCATCAAAAGAAAAACTATGAAAAGTAATTTTTATTTAGGAAACGACATCATTGAGCAAGTTGATCATTATGAATACTTAGGAAGTAATTTTTCACAAAAATGGCAACTTCACAGTAGCATGGAAAAACTTGTCTTGTAAAGCAATACAAGCATATTTTAGTTTAAGAAATCATTTTAATATAAATTATACAATAATGCACATGTGAAAACGTTGACATCTTTATTTGACATCTTTATAGTCCCAGTATTGTCCTATTGTAGATTAATTAGTGAAATCTGGGAAGCATTTCTCTTACCTAACAGCAATGGCAAGGCAATTTTAACAAAAAATCTTTATAATGACAATCTACCTTTAGAAAAATTGCACCTTCGCTTCTGCAAACAAGTGTTGGGGATACACAGTAAAGGGTCAACCTATGGTTGTCGATCTAAACTTGGTTGTTTTCCTTTTTCAATAAATATTTATTGTAAG
Source organism: Zoanthus sanctaehelenae (assembly GCA_028564885.2). NCBI lineage: Eukaryota > Metazoa > Cnidaria > Anthozoa > Zoantharia > Zoanthidae > Zoanthus > Zoanthus sanctaehelenae. The sequence goes on along the minus strand of JAOTRI020014481.1, from coordinate 11,112 downwards.
TTACTGGATATTAGTTCCGTTTAGTTTGTTCAGAAACCTGTACCGTAATTTTTAAAGCTTTGTTTGCAAATAATATGCTATTTCATAGAAACCGGCCATTTTGGCTTACAACAGTGGATTTTCTATTTTAAATTTGATAAATAAGAATATTACCAATTTCTTGTACATGATTGAAAAAAGAAATTATTCGCAATGTTGAGAATACATTACTTTTGAAAATTTCTTACAAAAATTTTAAGAAACATTACTTTCAAAAAGAAACTAGTGGTCTGCAAAGAAATAAAAAACAAGTACTTACATGAAACTTATTTATCAGAAGTAAAAGATTTGAACAAAAGAGTCGCAGTTACCAAATTACGACTTTCTGCCGATAGTCTTTCTGTTGAAATTGGAAGATATTCAAACACTCCAAAGCAAAATCATCTGTTTACTCTCTGCAACCTCGATGAAATAGGTGACGGATTTTACTGTGGCATGATGTGTCCTCATCACAAATTTCAGAGGCTAAGAACTAAGTACATACAAAAGATAATTTTGGTTTAACCTGAAATTCAATTTGCTTAATAGAAAATCTTTATTTTCATATTTAATCTCAATAGCTGATAAATCAATAACTACAACTAACATAACCTATTTTTATAAGTTATACTACTGAAGTTGTATAATTTGTTAACTAAAATATGAATGATTATTTGTTATAGAAGTTAGACTCTTTTAAACAATTGATATGGGTAACAAGTCATCTCGCCCCACGGTCATCTCGCCCCAAGTCAACTCGCCCCAGATTTTAGTTATCTCGCCCCAAGAGTTGGTTATCTCGCCCCAAAGAAAAAACTATATATTTATGGTTTGAAATACTGTTCTAAATTATTTGATACTTATATTTTAAGTTTTCTCATAAAACAAGAAAGAAAGAACCTGAAAATAAGTGATTGTAAACTTGATTAATATTTTTATCGGCAAAGTACAACGCAACAACCGTCATTACTATTAGCCCGTAATTCGATATGTTATTCAGTGCGTACCAATTTTACATCTTCTAAATCCCAAATATTGTGGCTACAATGAGCATCGATCGCGATCATCTTTAGCGACAAAAAACTTACCAAAGTAAATGCGGACTACAGTAGTTCGATTTGATTTTTTAAACAATAAGTTGTTGTAGCCATCACGATTCGTCTCGCTTAAAATGATTAAAAATACAACGAAAAACAAAAACTTGTTTTGTGGTAGCGAGTTAGGCCACTTATTTTCAGGTTCTTTCTTCCTTGTTTTATGAGAAAACTTAAATTATAAGTATCAAATAATTTAGAACAGTATTTCAAACCATAAATATATAGTTTTTTCTTTGGGGCGAGATGACCAACACTTGGGGCGAGATGACCAACACTTGGGGCGAGATGACCCAGGTGTTGGGGCGAGATGACCAAAATCTGGGGCGAGTTGACTTGGGGCGAGATGACCGTGAGGCGAGATAACTCTCATTCATAATTTTTATATACTAGTAAAACAAAATTCATTGATTAAACAAATACCAATGTTATTACTTTGATAAAGTAAAAGCATTTTGAGCATTTTGTATGGTTCTTGTTGATTAGTATAATAATGACACCCACTGGATGGGACAGTAATGCATTTCAGGTTATATTTGCAGCCAATGAAAAACGTGTCACTTTAATTAAGCTAACTAAATCTCTGAGATTTCAAAATTTAGTTACACGCACAGGGCTTGAAATTAAGAAAACTTCTTGGCTGTATTATTGTGACTTTTTTTTAAATGATTTGTTGCAAAACTAAAAATGGTTAATTACAAAACTGTGACAAGTTTTAGTAACAAAACAAAGTATTTAGTCACAAATATAACAGAATCAGTCACAATCTCAGGTGTGGTACCTCCATTGGGGGGAAAAAGATTCCCTGTGTATATATACATGAAATTTTGTGAACCTTGAAAGATCATGGTGAAATAAGGTTATTTCAACACATGATTGCAAAATACTCTTTACCTTCATTGAAAATAATTTAAATCAAAATAAATTATACCCAAAAATATTTTATTCATAGAATATCAATTATATACAATTCGATCTAAACTGTACAGGAATATTCGAGTTCAGTTTACAATTAGGCTTCTAATGTAATTCTTCATCTACTTATTTTTGTGATTACCATGATCAATGTGGAAACTCAAGAAAGTTAACCTTGCTAATTTTATACCCTTTTTATAGAGGAGTGAAATCAAAGGTTGAATTTGAGATAAAACCAGCTTTGTCATGATAATTATACAGTCATTACAACTGACTTTTAATTTATTTAATTACTAAATTTACAAAATTAAGGTGCTTTTTTTCTTTTGGTTGATCTAAATCTTTAATAATAGAATGATTCTATTTTTACAAATTAATGACAAAATGTTCATACCAATTTTAAGATAGTCTTCTATTTCATCCATTAATGCAACCTTCAAAAATATCAAAAAATTTGAAAAAATAAAACAACTTCAGTACACTCTAAGCAAACGAGGTTAAAAACTAAGATATTATACTTTCGTGGATTTTTTTAAAAAACACTCTTGGGACAAACCCAACAGTAAACATGCAGCAAAGACAAATGATATCTTTCTTTTACTTCCAAGCTGTAAACAGTTGTGTTGTTACATTTGTCCCTGCTGGGCAAATGGTTAAAAGATTAATGTACTTCATTGAAAAATTGTGAAAAATTAATGCAACAATAAAAAATTTTTCATTTTTAAAATAACAAAGCAGGAATTAAAAAATCTAATTCGACTTTCTTTAGTAAAAATGTTTAACAGCACCTACTACCTAGTCAAACTGATTCCTTAGACTGCACACAAATTTGAAATGTTCATGTGTTAATGTTTTTTTTACTGTTTTCATCAAAAACAAAAAATTTCTCAAGACTAGAGCCTAACGGTTAACTAGTTATGGTTTTAGGCTTTTCCTAATTTCATTCTTATATATTAAAATATTATAATAACAATAATAATATGAAACAAATAACAGCTAATATATAAAATGTTGTGTAGTCTTTAATGTAAATTTATAGAAAAAGGAAACACAAATAAAATGATTGTGTATTGTATTGTAAAAATTGTTTTAAATGTTGTATTGTATTGTACTGCATCATAATGTATTGTAATATATTGTACTGTACTGCATTATTATGTAAATTTCTAATATATTGTACTGTACTGCATTATATAATTTATTGTAATGTATTGTTAGTATTGTATTGTATTGTACTATACAGCATTATAATGTATTGTAATATATTGTACTGTACTGCATTATAGAATATTGTAATGTATTGTTAGTATTGTATTGTATTGTATTGTACTATACAGCATTATAATGTCTGCATTGTGTTGCATTGTGTTATATTGAATTAACTGTATTGCATTAACTGAAGTCAAATTAGTTTACCTCCTTTAATCCTTTTGGTGGAAGCTGGAACAATAAAAGAAATAATTAAAACAAAATAATGCTGAAATCACATATTCAAAAGCACAATTTTGGGAAAGGATAAAAAATTTATATAGTATTCATTTTATTATATGTAAATATGTTTAACTTGAAAAAGATCACTCACCATTGTATAATACTTTTCTCCTTTTCTCTCAGGAAAAGCAACTTCTTGCATTGTATCTTTAGACTTCTGCATTTCAGCAGCAATCTAAACAAATCAAAAATCAAGGAATAATGGGCATAAGTGGACATTTGTAAGGGCTCTGACTCTTTGCCTTGCGCATATCTGAGAGGATGCAGCTAGGTACATTTTTCCAAAGTCAATGTTTCAAAACAGACCTAGGGCAACAGCCTGATAAGTACTAATTGTATTTCTAATAGAAAGTGGATACAGTATGTTTTGTTTTTGGTTTTTAATACAAACCAGTACCAAAAAATTATTTACAGGTTATTGTGCTGTCCGTGAAATGGTAGCTATGGCAAGTTTAACATGTCGAGGGCTTGTTTGAGACAGAGGATTCTGTTCATGAGTCAATTTAAGAACGTTACAAATGACCTCACTCTCCTAAGAGTCCTTGTAGCTCAGTGGATAGAGCGTCTGCCCGGTATTTGGAAGGTCGTGGGTTGGATTCCGTCATGGGCTCAGATTTTTTTCTGAGTATTGTTGGTTTGTAAGAGAATTTAAAATTTATTTATTAGCCAGTTCAGAGAAATATAGTCTAATACTGTGCTAAGGTTATGCAATAGGAAATAAAAAAATATTAAATTAAAGGAAGAAAGATAAAAGAAATCATTCACACAAAAATTTAGTTGAGCCTTTTTTCACTCACCAATCATTTTTAAACGACAAGCACTGTTTTTGTTTTTTGCAATTTAATCAGAGAAACAATTTTTAACAAAAACTAAACAATATAAGTCATCTACTACAAATAACTAACTTTTTAGTACATATTGTAGTAAAATAAAGACACTGAGATTGTTCATTAATAATAACTTATTTTATTATTATAACTATTATTATAACTGAGGAAGGAGAGTATCTCCGAAAACGTTATTGTGAAAAAAAAAAATGTTTATAATATTGTATATAGGCTGGAAAGAGGCACAAATTTTATTATAAAATATTTTATTATAAATATCATCTTTTTGAGTTAGAATGACACAGTGGAAATAAGGAAGAAAAAATAGTTCATAATTTTCAACTTACCTTATCTTTAACAATTGGCAGTTGTCTAACTATACGAAAGAAAATTCTCTTTACCCTGTCAGGAAAACCTAAAGACAGGTAACAAAAAATCAATTTTTGAAGTCTATAAATAATTTCAGCCATTGTACCCTCATAAGGAAATTGAATAATAAGGGTCCAAGTTTAAAACAGCACTTTGGGGCAGGATTACAGTATTAATTTCGTAAAGAGGTCATAAAAATAATGTGTGATGGAGAACATAGAACATAGAGTTTTAAAAAGAAAATAGGTTAGAAATTGTTTGGTCATGTAAATCATAGGAATAAGAATGTAGTTAATTAGGAGAGCAATGGAAGTGAAAGGCCAGTAGCTAGGTAGACCAAAGAAGGCCTGAAGTACGGTAACTAGTAGATTCATGAAGACAAGATAAAGTTTAACATCAAAGAAGATATGGCAGAAAATAGGAGTGGGAAACTAAAGATGACTAGACACGTACACACGCATTTACTCGGGCTACCTAACGTTTGGATTCTTAATGATAGGTCTAATGTATATTCATGCCAAGTTTCATGCTTGTATCAAAAAATGAATGATTCGGCCTAAAAAATGGCCATTCGCCACTCTTCTAACAACCTGCGAGCTATAATTCAACGTCTAAAAACAAAGTAAAAAAAATCTCTTATATCATAGTCATCAATTAGCAGTTTACAAAATATCAAGAACAATTAATTTTTCCTAACATAAAATTATTCATCGCCAGTTCTGTAAAAACTGTGAGAAAGTTCTGTCAGTTTGCAAACAGTACGCTTGAGACTTTTTCATGGTTGAAATCATTTTATGGAAGTTGACAACTTGAAAATTTGCATAATGAAAATTTAAACTGTATTTATTTTGTTAAGTTCTTTCTTCTATGGAACTTTAACTTTATGTTTGAGTTAAACTATAAAAAGAACTTCTTAGAAAAATTTGGGTTGTAAAAAAGCCTTACCAACTGGGCTAACCAATCATAAGTTAGGAGCATCTGCAGTTTTTGGTTTGTCAATAATACTGTTAGATAATTTCCACAAAATTCCTTAAGTTCTCCAGGATTTTAGGCAATCATTTGTTTTTCTAGGAATTTTTCATTAATTCCAGGTGTGGTGAGCACCATTATTAATTTGATTCAAAGTACTCTAAAGGCAGTGCTTAGTCATTAATCAAAACTTGTCCAATCTGTTCTTTGCTGGGATGCTATGAGGCAGCCCAACAAGGAGTTTTCTTGAAACAAAACCAATGATGCTCTTGGGTGGGTGCCTGAAGGTAGAAGGAGAGGGGAGAGGCCTACTCAGTAGAGGAGGGACATCACTTTGGATTCACATTCCACTGGGGATCTTCAGCATTAAGCAGGGTTCTCAGTAGAAGCCGGCAACTGGTGAATTCCACCGCCTGTCAAGACGAAAGCAGCCGCCTGTGCTGGCAATGTTTAGCAGCAAGGCAAGGTTTAGCTGGCAAGGTTTAGCAGCAAGGCAAGGTTTAGCAGGCAATGTTTAGCAGCAAGGCAAGGTTTAGCAGGCAAGGTTTGCTGGCAAGGTTTAGCTGCCTATAATTACTTTTTGGCCGTCTGCTCAAAACACTACTGAGAACCTTGATTAATGGTGATGAATTGTAACATGAACAGTTTGGGTGTCAGGCCTGTTGGTGGAGGATGACCATTGAAGGAAACATAGCCAAGGAAGAAATTATAAGGATTGACTTAAGAGAAAGATGAGTTAGCAGAGGGTTCACACTGAGAATAAGAAGTGAAAATCCATGAATTTCCATGACTAAATACCATTTTCCATAACTCAGAAATATCAAGAAATCAATGAATCCACACCAACAAACGGGCTCTTAGCACTTTAATCTAACTTTAAATGCCAATTACATCTACTGAGTACAAAGAGAAGTGAAACATTAAATATTTTAATGTAATGCAGTCTCATCAAATGTTTCAATCCAGCAAAAGGTTGCACTAGTGCAATTATATTCATTTTTAATATTTTAATTGCCAAAAACCATAACTTGAGGAAAAAAAATATTACATGACTTTTCCATGACCTTTGCTATTTTACCCAAATTCCATGACTTTTCCAAGCCTGGAAATAGAATTTTCAAATTCCATGACTTTTCGTGACCATGTGCCAAAGACTTTGGCCATAGTTCAATTCCAAGGAATATCTAATTTTCTAAAAAACTGTCCAACATATGCCACCATGTAAACTGGACATAAAATAATATGATGATGGTATTACAGTGACAGTATTAAATAGGGCATAGCATGGGAAATACCAAGACCAAACAAATACAGCAAGAGAACTTCTGGTTTCCTCCAACTTTTAAAAGCAGCAGGATATTGGCACAGTCTGCAATATCAATCAATGCCAAGTTACAGTATGTGTGCCAATTTAAAGAGCAAACAAGTTTGTTATCATAACCAATGTTCTAACAAGTGATTTGGCATTTATGTGAATAAATCCAGTTTGTGGCCTGTTGTGACAATTTTTATCTTTTTTTTAAACGTAAAATTACATTTTATAATGTATTTTTTCTGTTTTTGTAAACATATAATTTATTCTTTAAAAAATGGTAGAAAAAAATTATTTACTAAACATTATGGACTGTACACTCTTCAATATGTGTCCAATGCATTGTTGAAACTACAAACATTTTCTCAGATTGCACAAGAGAAAAAAAGGAGCACATGCCAAAAAATGTTACCTTTAGGTCTGGACCATAATCTAGAAGGGTGGCTAAAATGCAGTCTTCACAAAAAATTTCAATTTCTTACACCTGCTAAACGAAACTAGGATGTTTTCTCCAAAAGAATTCAATAATTTATTTAAAACTCTATGCAATAAATGTTTGTATTAAAAGGTAAAATAAAAAAAGACCAGACCAAAAGTGTAGCCTTTAGAATTCAAAGGATTGAGTTACAAACACGGATATTAGTCAAAATAAATATTACATCTAGTCATAACAAAAAGCTATTGAAACGCTACTGGGCCACACTTGAACATGTTAAAAAAAATCAGAAGAAAACAAGCATCATATTGGGGATTCATTTGACCCTCCCCTACTGGTACTTGGATGATTTATCATTTAACTCTGTTTGTAATTAGAACACAAACATATAAATTATTGCGTTTGACGTTAGGAGAATGCAATCATAATCTTGCGCAAGCGGAAAAAATTTTGATTTTGTGGTTAATCCAAATCGTTTCCATTTTGGATTTCTCCGAGGGGTTTTGAGTTCTATTCCTGAGCAGGCGGAAAAATTGTGATTTTGTGGTTGATCCAAATCGACGCCATCTTGGATTTCTCCAAGAGAGTCTGAGTGTAGGTCGTTTCAGCCAATACGGCACATAAGCTTCCCATGAAATTACTCAAGAGTTTATTATTTGACTTCTTGTTTGTGTTAAATATTTTTACACAGGACTAAATTCAATCCCTCTACCACAGTGCTAGAAAAATTGCCATCCTATCCAAACTTTAAACTATCGAACGCACTTCAGTAATCTATGATTACTGCTAGTAAATTAAAGTAATGCTAAGTCTATCTAATGAATGAGCCAGAGAGGGGCTGTTTTTGAGGCTCAACCAGGCAGTTTGGGTTTGTTTCAAGAGAGTGTTGCACTGACCATTTTGATGTTTCAATCTGCCGAGTTTATTGAGGGCCCAGTTGTGGCTAAGAGTAATTTAAAACAGTTAAACATGGAAGAATGGTGGGTATGTTTTGAGAAAATAATTCCAAATTTAAGTGAATTACAAGAGAATCATTGAAACACATGGAAGATACACGGGGGAAGGAGAGCAAGGGTGTGGGGTTGGAAAAAAAAGATGCGGCCATGAATCAAGTAAGATGGAGAGTGGGAATTGAAGAGATTACTTCCTTTTGCAAAAACAATCCACTCAATTATTTTTCCACACCAATTCTAATTTCATTATTTTGCATTATATAGGAAACTTTAAGATTGATCTACTGTATTTGTCAAGGAATAAGTTTCATTTATAACAAGTTAGGATTCTTGTAGCTCAGGAGCCAAAGACTTTTCAAATACCAAAAGTAAAATACAAAAAAAATAAAAAAATAGATGAAACCTTTATATATTTATGTAATAAAACATTACTTTCTATGGGTTTACCAGCATAATAAACCACGTGGGATGTTGGGAAAACACAAGAAAAGTTTGTAAATCCCAACCCAAAGGCAAGGGGTTGTTTTACAAACTTTACAAATGTTTTCCCAACATCCCATTGAGGTGGTTTATTATTGCAGTAAACCCATAGAAAAGCATGTTTTATTGCTTTTATGAAATAACTGTGGGTTTACTGGCACAATAAACCAGATATTTAACCAATAAAAGGGTGCATATCATTTTGGTTATTTTATAAAATGATGATAATAAACACTTTCAATGGTAATCTAAAAGATTTCACCTTCATGCAGCCATAGATAGATAGATAGCAGGGGGAGGGGGACAGGGAGCAGCTGCCACCCCTCCCCCCAAAAAAAAAGTTTGGATGCTAATCAAAGAGATATGGTATTTTTGTCAGCTGATTAGTCAGTGCCCTCTTAACATTTCAAAAGACTTGCACCCCCAAAAAAATCTTAGCTATGGCCATGTTTCAACAATGGAAGAATGGTGTATGCAATCATTGCAATGGAGGCCAGGTAAAATTCCTTTCGACAAGCAGAAAAATTTAGTTACAAGAAAAACTCAACTTCACTGGCGCCAAACATTCATTTTTAAAGTTGAGCCCTGTATATATAATTTCTTTTATAAAGCAAAAAATCTGCAAAAATTAATGACTTTTGATTTTAATGTCTGTGGAAGCCCTGGAGCAGCTGTATTGAAAATAAGCTAACAATTTAAATATTCAATAACACAAACTCAAGTATTATCAAAATGCAATCTACTATCTACTGCAATAATTTTCTGCTCCCCAGTTGTAATAGAACTAAAGAGGTAATCTAAATGAATAAACTCACTTTCATCTTGAAAGAATATCCAATATACAACCCATCGGAAAACTTCAGTTGCAAGCCACACAAAGAAACAGTATACTACTGTGTTGATAACAATCTGCAATACAAAATATTATAAAATGGTTGAGGCAATTTCAAAAAAGTAAAAAATGATATAAGTTTACTTTTTATATTTTCACACTCGAAGAATAATGAGTAAATTTCTATTTTAAAATCATGGGTGATAAATTACTCCTTAATTTTGGTGCGAAATTTCAGCATTAATTTACAATTTACATGTGAAATTACAAAATTGCCATGGCAACCATTTCTACACAGCCAAAATGGCATCCAGGTTTGAAGATGTTACAGATTCTGACGTTGCCGCATCATAAGAAGCTGCCAAAAACTTAAACACCCGAAAAAGCACAGTTAACTGGTTGAGAGTTTTTGAAATGTGGTGTGATGAAAATGCTCTCGACAAAAGCACTGAGAAGCTTCCTCCTATGAGGAATGCCTCTGTCCATACACCGAGCTGCAAACATAACTAATTTTGTCAGCATTGTTTTCCAACTATATTCGAGTGACTTAAGACTCTTTTGCATATATCATATTTAGCATGTTTGCTGTTTGTTATCTACAGTACAGGCTCAAAACATTTTCAAACACTGACAATAACTGGCATTTTGTAGAGCAGATCATTCATCGCATTTGACCCAGGTGGTGTTTTCAAGTTCATTTATAAATCAGTTTTGGCCAATCATGAACAAAGAAGGCAGACAGTTGATTTAACTTTGAGACATTTAATGAAAAACAAAAATGAAAAACAAGAACAGTTCAAGTTTCCTGTACATTCAGAAAATTAAAACTTTCCGTACGGTGCACTGAGTTAACCTTTTCTAAGCTTGGAATCCTTGGACTTTTTCAATACAATAAACAATTTAAATTCAACCGCCTCTTGAGCACATAATTTGTCACCCACAATATCAATAGGTAATCAAATGGTATACTCATGAAATTAAGGAATAATTTCATTTGTGTTTTGTCCAAATTCTAAGAATTTCCCGAGCCTTTAGGCTTGGGAAATTGTTAGAATTTGGACAAAGCGTGCATGAAATTATTTCCTAATTTCACTCGTCACCATTTGATTACACATACTAAAACAATAAACTTTAATTTTAAAACATTATATTTTTATTTAATTTAATATGCATAGACATTGAGAAAATGTTGGTTCTCTTCCAAATTATAAAATGATACAATATGAAAATTATTATACCAGCATATATATCAAGACTTTCTAACAAGATTTTATAATTTATAAGCATATTTTGCACAATACTCTAGATAATCAAAAGACTCTCAAATATTGTGATCAAAATGTTTGTTTCCTAAGATTTTCACTGATGTTACAAACTCAAAACGAACAAGCAGAACATCAAGCTGCGTCTTTTCCA
>JAOTRI020014381.1:0-18932 GCA_028564885.2 Zoanthus sanctaehelenae | reverse complement strand
TTTCTGACTTTAAGAGAGGGCAGAGCCATGAAGTCCGTGACAGAGACAAACAAAAGTAGCAAATATATTTTTGTATCGTCTTGCAAATGTTAATACATGAACTGAAAAAAAATTCCATTTGGAAGTGAAATTATTTTGTTTTTACTTGGCCGAATCGGAGATGTGTTGCGGAAACAAAAATCGCCGGCAAGGTCCAAAATCTGCCAGCTATCGCCGATAGCCGGCGGCTATTTTGAACCCCGGGATGCCAAGAGACCATCACTGTACTACTGCACTAACAGGGATCCTGAAGGAAAAAGGAAAGTGGGCAGACCAAAGACTACGTGGAAAAGGTCAACGGAGAAAGAGCAATCAAATGTTGGGTGGAAGTCATCTTAGAGAGCAAGAAAAGTCACAAAAGATCAAGTTAAATGGAGGAAATGTATTGAGGCCTTATGCATGACAGATTGCAAAGAGGATAGGTTAGGTGCTTGGTCCCAAGCCTTAGAATAACTTTGATGAAGATTTCTATCATCAACTACAACAACCATTTATTAATAAATTGACTTTCAAAATTACTTCACCTTTTTATTTTATACATATTTAAATATTAGAGTTTTAGAGCAAATGGACTACGAGTCAGTAGTCCACGAATCCCTCGGCCAAATAGGCTATACAAATGCATTATCCCTGAGGTTGAGAGGTCTGTTAATTAATTAAATTATTGAATGAAATCCTCTGATTTTGTAGCAAAATGGAGCTCATTAATATTTTGGTCCGTCATCTTTTCTCTACAAGTAGGTTATCACAAATTAGATGTCTAGTAGAGTGGTCAATCAGAATAAAGGATGTTAGTTGGACCATAGTGCACGTGGGATTTTACTAAATATATGATTTTATATACACTGTACTGTTATATTCAGCCATCCTTTTTGTTTATGTTGTCTTTTATCATTAATTATTTTTCTTGTTTTTTGTTTTCTTTTCTAATGTCATTTTTGTGAGCTCTGTGTTGTTTTGATATAATTTTTCAACAAGCTTCCGTATATGAAGGCAATCTGTTTCACTATAGCCCTTGAGCTTATATACAGGATACTTTTATACTTTGTCTTTTGTATCTAGTTATTTGCTTATATCATTAGTTTGTCAAGTTATAGAAACAGTTTGTCAAGTTAGAAACGTAAGGATTGTACATTTAAGCTAATACAGCCCTCTGTTCTTCTAATGCTGCAAGTGTATTGTATTCTGTATTGCATTCATGATAAAGAGTTCTTATATTACAATGTTTGCTTTTTTTCTTTCTGTCTCTTTTGAAACAATTTTTATGTGTGTTTTTATTGATGTATCACCTTTTGTTTTTCTGCATTTTAGAGTGAGAGAGCGTATTCATTTTGTGGCACGATTGAATACATGGCACCTGAGGTTGTAAAAGGAGGAAATAGGGGACATGATAAGGTTGGTTTTTTGTTATAAATGAAATTACATGGTGACCATTGATCTTCAGCTAAATCATGAATTAAAGTAAAATGTTTTAAAAAAGGGTGTTTCAGACTAATTCATGGTCAAATATAAATGAATTTAAGTAAATAAACAAATAAATACTTTATTACTCGGGCCGGTAGGCCACGAGTCAAGAATTCGGTGTCTTTTTTTATTATTTTTTTTGGGGGTCGAGCTTTTACAAACGCATGCGTATTGGACCAGCCAATAGGCTCTGATATCATTTGTTCTGTTTTGAAAGACAACATTACTAAAAACTAAAAGTTACAAAATCGTTGGTTTTTTCGCAATTTCTGAACGTATGTTGCTCAAAATGGTAAGTTATCTTGCCTTTAGGGTCCTGTACAAAATATATTTGCCTTGTATTTTTTTCTTCAATATTGTTAGAGAAATCGATTTCGGTGAGAGCCCCGCTTTGATAAGTTGTCAGCTCCGAGTCGCCTTTACGCAACGTTACAAAATCTTTAATTTCTTTGCCATTTCTCCACAGATGTTGCTCAAAATTTTAAATTGTTTTTTCCTTATGATACATTAGCTCATAAATTTGGCTTGAATAGTTTTCTTTGTTGTTTTTAGAAAAAAACGACCTCGGCGACTTTTGTTTACAACATGGCTGCTCGAGTACTTTTTGAAAGAATTTTACTAAAATTACTTACATTTCTTTGCTTTTCTCTTTAAGGCTTTAGTAAATTTATTCGCTTACTACAGAACTTAATGCTTTGCTTTGTTAGGAGACTAAACGGGCTGCAAAAGTTTGATTATTAAGCCAAAACAAAGCAATTTGTCCTTCGATAACAGCGGTTCTTTGAGTGGGGGAAACTTGCATGTTTAGCAAAGTTAAAAGGTTTGCTAAAGATCGAGTAAAACGTCTTGGAAGAAACATGTCCGAAAGGTCAAATGTAGTATTTTTTCTGTAAGAATTTATTTTATGATGTTGTTTTTGACTAAACGTTCAGAAAGATACTTTAAATAACACTTCAATAATAAACTTTAGCAGAAATACATATAAACTTAGACCTTAACGCTGTGTTTAAATTTTCTTTTTAAATATATTAAACTTATAAAGTTATTTCATATATAAGTATTTAATGTTAAGTTGAAATGAAAAAACATTACAAATATAGAATATTAAATTTTCCAAAACAATGTTAACATATGTCATTGTATATTGTTTATTGAAGCAGTAAGTTTAATTCTGAAATTTTTTAAAAGTTTTGTCATCTAAGCAAGTACAAATGATTTTTTTTTTCATTGAAAAATTTATCTAAACTGAAAGGTCGGCTTTTACGCAGATATGTAGGTATTGAAACAAAAACGTCAAAATGTTTGCTAAAAAACATTTTTAATGTTTTAGCTGAAAAAAATGGAAAAGAATTATTAAATTTGGTTTTGTTAACTAGTATCAAATTTGTATTTTTAAAAATATTGTTAAACACAAAAATAAAATCGCACACCCAGAACTCACGCGTTAAACCTAGGTCTGCTATTTTAACCACATCTGGAAATGTTCTCAGGGAAAGGTACTCTACTTTGTAGTCTAATACCAAGTAGAGTACAATATACTCAAATAAACAATATACAACATCAACCTTGTCAAAATGCCGGCACGAGTGAAGGCTACCGGAAGCCTGTTGTTTTATGTATTGCAACCTAAAGAATAACGTTTCCAATCATCATTGCATGCTATTATTTATGCAGTGTCAGCTAATGAGAAAAAATAGTCAAAAACAGAAACTGACTAACGCGTCTTACATGTTAAAATCTCGTTGGAGCTCCTCTCCGTTAGCAACCCATACAATTCTATTTTTTATTCATCCCATTTCCATTCCACTAAATTCTTCATGTAGCTAAGGCCTTTAAACAAAAAAACACAATTCAATTCAGTGAATGTGCTCGTAGTCTAGATGTTAACCTTTAATAGTGTTGTGAGGTCCTGTAAAATGAACGCCATGTTGTCTGTCATAAGTCAATTAACTGGATCATCTCGCTCCTTACCACAGCCACTAGAACTGAAAATAAAGGTAAATAAAATACCAGGTAAAAACTCATTGCTCTTAAATTATTATAAACTGAATTGCTTAAATTTCCTGAACGAAAACAATTTGAAACATGATAATAAACTATGTATGATAAAATGTCATATGCTTGCATTAACATTTAAAATTCCGTCCTATTTGTGTAAACGTTAGGTCTGACAGTAAATGTCTTTGAAATATAAATAAACTTCCTGTGTGAAATCACTGAATGTTTTTTTAACATCTGTGCTAATTTGTTTGATATTTGAGTTTGTGTGTGAGTGGTTTTGTTCCTTTTTTGTCTGTTTTTCCTAGCAACAGTTTTATCCTTGTAAACTGTGCATCATTTATTTCTCTCGCTATTCGTTCACTGCTGCAGGTTTGCACCGAAATTCTAGACGAGAACAAAAACGAAACCATCGATGAAGTAACGGAAGACATGGAAACGTATGTGGAAGAGAGCGCTGCTGAAGTGCTGGAAGGAGACGAGGCTTGCGGCCGCTGTGTGCGAGTAAAATCCGTTAAACGACACGAGAAAAAACCGCTGGTTGTGAATGACAACACTCCAGGCATTAACCAGATTCTAACTTATGAAGATGAAGAAGATAATCCGTGGCGACGGCGCTCTGTCTTATCGGCACAAGAGCAAAGAAAACTTGGCTTCTTTGGCGTCTCAAACGGGAGACTTACGCAGGAAGATGACATCGCAATAACTGTATTGGAAGAAAAAGAAAACGATTTAGAGCCGAAAGAGGAAAGTTTTGTACTTAAAAATGAAAGACAATCGAAGTTTGACGAGGGTGGCGAAACTATGTGCGTAAGCCCTTCGTTTATTGAACTTGATGTAAATGAAAATGTGATGGCGATGAGATATAAAGATATTATTGATTTATTGGAGGAGGATGTTATTCGGCCATTTGAACTTGGACACGGCAGTCTGACTTATGAAATATGCAAAACGCTTCAAACCATCCCTGACAATCAGCAGTTCAAAGAAACATCGGTATAGTAGGGATGAGTTGGATAATGTGGCGCTCTGTTCTTGTACGTTATTTCTGTTTCTACATGCGGTGAAGGAAATATGGATGGTAGCACACATCGAATAAGATCTCAGGCGTGCGCGGGCCTGCTCAGTTTTCATCCCTTTTTGAAGTGTTATAATTGTGGAATATTCTATTTAAAAATATTTAGGTCAAGGTAGCTAAGACGTGTGTCTGAATCGTGGTTGAAATGTTTGATCATCGCCGTAACTTTAAGTAGTATAAAAATCTTAATTACAGTAAATTCGATAGGTTAGCCATTTTTAGATCGTGGAGGTGGGAATTTGAACTATCAAGAGGGAGAGCGCCGGGCATTTTAAAAAACACCGACATTTTAAATTGTACTGATCTGTTAGTTTTTAGCTCGTACGGAGAGCTATCAGGATAGTTGAGGAATCGGGATTTCCGATTGTCTCAAGTTCGGCAGGCGCATTCATCCATTTTTTAAATGGTCGTTATAAGAATGTTCTTTTTCGGCTACCGATGAAAGACGTTAAATATTTTAAGTGATATGTCGATGTTCGGTTCGTGACTTCGGCAAAGCAGCACATGTGGTTGATCACTCGTACAGTATATTTTTTGCAATAAACACCAGTCAAAATACAATGGTTCCTTGAGACAGTATAGTACTTTCTCCACGAGATTACCACAGGATACCTTTGATTCTATGATGAAATTAGGTGTCTTGAGGCTTAAATTTTCTAGCATTTTAATGATGCATTAAGTTCGGCTTTTTAGTGAGCTGAGTATTGTGTTAAAGTTTAATATTCAGCTCCACTTTGATTATTGAATACAAATTTTAAAACCTGTGTTGCGAGTGAAAAGATTACAGCCCATACATTAAGAGAGAATATCAGTAAAAGCACATTTTTTCCACTCTTGTTCCGGGGGCGTGACATTTGAGCTCAAATCTTTCCTGATGGTCGGGCATTTGACCAGCGATCATGTCTAAGGGACCAAGATTTCAGTGGAACACAGTGATTTTAAAAGTTCAAATGCCTGGGGATTGTCCGGAGAGGGGCATGTTTAAATTTTCAAACGATCGATACATAACTCTTGAAGCCAATTTATAGCAATAAATGTTACTCTTGGCAGCCATGGGCATCTGGCGTACCTCTGACCTGGCCATTTTTGAGGGCCTCACCAGTATGGTATAGCTAACAAGGAGACCGCTCAGGTTATAACAAAAGATAAGTAGGACGTAAAGCGTAATGCTGCTATGGGGTGTAGCAAAAGTGATAAAAATCAAGTGTAGGTAGCGCATGCGTTATAGTATCTAACTGGAAGCTACTAGTGCGGGCACTAAGGTCACGTGACATTCTATGGCGCCGATTATGATCATTCTAATCTTGAGTAGTTTGAAGTTAGGTCTCTTAAACGAAAATCTTACACTTGAAGCGTCAGTTTCTACACTACCTACAGCATGATTGTTCAGTTATCTATAAAACGTTTACACCTGATGTCATAGCAGACTTTTTGGTTTACTTTACTCTCAACAAAAGTGTTTGGATTCTTAGTTTTGTTTCAGGAACCAACCTGGCAGCCATGATGCCCCTATTGCCTTCTGCGTCTCTTAAGATCGGCTGAAAACGCGCTGTTTAGTTTGTCTCCCTGAGTATTTAAGTTGGTTACAGTCTAAGCTAGTTATATAGAATTTCTATTCTATTTAGATTATGAATTATAGTAAGTTTTTACTGTAGGTTGTACACCGCAAAAGAAAATAGAGTAACTGATCTACTTGGCTTGTTACAAAGAGTGGCTTATTTGAAAAAGTGGCTTGTTACAAAGAGTGGCATATTAATTAATAATCGTTTTTATTGGCTATATGTTTATTAGAAAGACTGGCTCATTAGCCAAAGTAGCTAAATAGTGAGAGTAGCTTGTTAGGAAGGAAGGCTTATTAAAGGGACAGGTTTATTAAAGAGAGTGCATTGTCTTTTATCAAATAGAGGAAGACTCTGCTCAACAATTAAAAAAAAACGTAGAATGAGGCGAAATAAGCAAATACATGCACATTTTAAAATCAATTGAAACTGATGTCTTAGCAGACGGATGAAGAGATCAATCTCCTTGCAAAGAGATTAAATTCGTCCCAACTCCAAAACCAAAACAAAGTTAAGACGCGAATTGCTACAAGATTTCAAAAGATTTGCCAGAATAATTTGTCTACAATATATGCAAATAGCAAGGGAAACCGCATCCTTACTATGTCAAATCTAAATGGGAACCTCCCTTCACTCAACCAGTTGCTCTACAAAGCTTTCTAGACGAGGTAAGACTACAAATTTCCAAAGCCACAATCTCCAGACCTAAAGACAACCTCTCAAAAGGTGAAAGAAAAACCCTGAAAAAAACGATAAAGAAATAATCCTCAAAAAAGCCGATAAAGGCACAATAGTAGTCATAGACAAAATACATAAGGTAAAAGAGGCTGAAATTCAACTAAATGACACCAACTACTATCAACCTCGTACATATTCTATGATAGTTGAAACAGCAGAGCGAATTAACAAACTAATTTTAAAACTTTTTGAAGACAAATTTATAGACAATAAAACAAGACTGGCTCTATAACAAAAACACACAAACCCAAGCCCCATCGGCCGGCATATCAGCTCGGGCTGTGACGGCCCAACAGAAAGCAGTCGGTAGCACAACCACGAAATTTCAGACACAACCGACTCATTAACTTTATAGAACAAAGACAGTTCGCAAACAACACATTATTAGAAACGATGGATGTTAAAAGCCTTTACACAAACATTCCGCAAAATCGTACCCTCATGTACCATATACGACAGTTTTATGAAAGCGAACCTCCAATCCCAACTAAATATGTTGAAGCAACGCTAACACTCATTCTAGAGAAAACTCATATTTAACAACAAACATTTTCTACAATCCTGCGGGTCCGCGATGGGAACTAAAGCGGCCGTCGCATTTGCTAACATCTTTATGGCAAAAGACAAAATGTTCGAAAAAAGTGAAGTCAAACCACTAGAATTGGTCCGCTTTATTGATGGCATCGCATCTTTCTGGGATGCAACAAAAAATGAAGCTGAGGAATTCAATTCATACAAAACGCATACCAATTCCACCCGACTATCAAATTGACGGCTGATATGTCAGACAACCAAATAACTTTCTTAGACCCAATTCTATAAAGGAGACCGCCTCAAAAACGAAGGAATTTTAGACAAAAACGCACTTCAAGCACTTCATATCAAGTCATCCACCCTTTGTGAAAAATGATAAATGTGAAGACTTTTGAGAACTTGCTCTTCGAAAAGCAACTTTAAATCAAACTTAAAAGATTTCAAAAAACGTCTTAACAAAAGGGGCTACTCACAAACTATAAACAAAACACGGACCGCAATTAAAACTGAAAACAGAAGTGCAGCACTAAAACCTAAACCAAACCAAAAGAAAAGCGCATTTTGCCTTTCGTCACAACATTCAACCTAGCGGCTCCCAATATCAAATCAATAATCATGAAAAACTGGCATATTCAAAAGCAACCACTACTCAACTCAATTTTCCCTAGACCTCCAATAATGTCCTACAAAAAAAGCAAAGTCTCAAAGACATGTTCTTAAGAGTAAAACTTTAAACATACAAAACTACAATTTAAAAAACATTAAATTGAGGGCAGCTAACAATTTACATATTCAAATTACGAGGCCCATCACCCTTATTACATCGACGTGACGACTTTAAAATTGTTTCGAAACACTTGATTTCATTCTGCGTTGATTGATTGATTTTTTAAAAACAAAAACTATTTATAATTTGTAGTCCCGACCTGAACTGTTCTTCACTTTCTTTCTTTTTTTTCTTCGTTTTTTGATTGTTCTTATCTAGCCGTATCTGATCTGACTAAGCGGACCTTTTTATTAGGAGGGTGCACCCCCCCTACCCTCCGTACGAACCTGGGTACTATGATGATTTCTAAAGCGGTTAAAGCGATTCGCTTTTCATAGCTTGAATTGTATTCTCACTTGAGTGAGCTTGTTTACAAAATGCAAACCTAAGAGTGAATACACGGTTTTTGCCGAGATTCACATAATTGTTCTTAATTTCTTGAATATTTCAGCTTCGATTTGTTCTTAATTTGTTCTTCGGTGAAAGATTTGAAATGAGGAAAAATATTGAAACCAAAAAGGCAACGCATTGGAAATCAGTACTGATAGTCTGAGAAGCTTTTACCGGGTATTCATGAATCAATTTGTGCATCATTTGGGATAATTAACAATTAGTATTTTCCAACATAAGGGCTATTACACATACTTAATTAACAAATAATTCACGTACACGCGTTGGATATGAGATAACAGAGTACTGAGAGCAAACCAGGTGCTTAGTGCCAACACGCATCGTTGCCATAAATAATCCTCTCATATCCAACAAGCGCGAGTGGAAGATTTTTTTATATTATTAAAAACTTTATTAAAATGTTTTTATTTTTTGAAATTTTTCAGCTCAGTTTTAATTTTAAGCTGACTCGCATTATTACCGTATTTGTAGATCATAGTATATTGAGTCATATACTCTAATGGCTCAGCCAATAAAATGTCTTGAATTACATTATCCAACGACCCTGTTTTTAATAATATTAGATATACTAAATGTGAAACGGTGCTTCTGTATTTTTATCTTCTACTGATTGCAAACGTAAATTACAAGATTCATACAGTTAAAGTTTCAACTGGAAGCATTTCCACATGCAGTTTTTCAGCCCCAGCCCGGCTGAACTTATTCTAATTGAAATTGTTCGAATTCTTAACAACTCTGAGCCTCGTTGTAGTTATAAATGAAGTTGTTCTTATAAACAAGCGTTTGAAGCTCAGTCTTCGTGCCTTTGTCACAGTGTATTGGTGAACTTTCTCTTGTCATCAAAAAAATGTCACCAAGAATTCTTCATTGTTGGGTTGTCTTGGCTTGTGATGCCTATTGGTTAATGAAGGGACGCCTTAATCTCGGACTTTAGTTTACATAAAAGCTTCCTAATCTGTTTGGCACAATAACAAACAAACTGCAAGCTTGAGTTGTGACACCCATTGATTACATTTAGGTACAAGTTAGCTCGAAATCAAGTTTACAGAGGACTGACGACTGTTCTACATATTACAGCGATAATAGAAAAAACCTTCAATCTTTGTTGAATAGGTTGGTTTTATAGAAGTTTTAGATTCACTCTCGGAATTTAAAGTAATTTTCAAGCGCATATCGGACCGTAATTCTACGACCATGTTGCCGGCAAAGAACGTTATTGATCGGTCAACGCTGAACCTGATGGTGAAAACATTGTGTGATGCCAGTTAGTATATCTACACTCAAAATGCTGCTCTCACTGGAAAAAGGATTGATATTAAACTGAAAAAACGTGAAACGAAACAGGGACTTGATGGTGACCGCTAACGCCGCTGCCAGATAGCAATGGTATCATTGTGTATATGAAATTGAAGTGAAGGTTAGTATTGCCGTATTATCCAGTATAATTAGAAATAGAAATGTAGTTTAGCTTTTTTTTTCAGGTTGTTACGTTGCAGTAAACTAGTATCATTATTGTGTATATTCCTTAACTCTTGTGATTTCTGTTGTACAGATATAAAAAAGGACTAGCTGCTATTGGGGCTGGACGCGTTTTAGAAAGACTAGATATATTTCTCAATAGCATTAATTAGTTATTCAGTATTTTATATACAATATTTAATTATGACGGACTGCATTTCAGCTCATTTCTGCGAATTCATAGGAGCAGTATTCGTGAATGAACTTGGCCCCGCAATGATATGATAAATTGAAGAGCACGCCGTGTGGATCTCTTGTTTTGCGCCAAACTGTGTCACTTTCATCATTCAATCAATCCCATACTCACAGAGTATGACACTATTTTATACTAAGTTCCTAGCAGTTTGCCCGATCAAAATAATTAATTCCGAATCAATTCACCTACTGTAGAAGTAGTAATAGATTCTACCTTCACGGATAATCTTAGTAAACCGATTAACTAAAAGTAAAAATCTTTTTATGTTGATTAATTGTTTTTGTTTGGTAAAAGTTTTTATAATTAATAAAAAAAGTCAATGCAAAGATTCGGCTTTCGATTTTTGAGGTATTATTGTGTTCCCACCTATTGGCGGCTTGGAGCTTGTAAACAAACTGACTGAGTAGCATTAAATATACCATTGGTACTGCGACTTGCGAATTGAAGTCAAGAGAAGCACCTAGAATTAACATAGTAGTAGTGGATCAAAAATTTTAAAAATTCAGTATGAGTATGGAGAAATAAAAACTGAAATTAAGATATAATGTTCTAATGCCTTTCTGAAAATCCAGCCAATCTAACTATAGCTATAGAGACAGCGTATTATTTATGACGTTTATTTTGAAAGTTTATCAATATCGCTGATACCCAGAGATGGTACTCGACTCATGTGATAAAGGAATGAGTTCTTTAATTGATTAAAACCGGAAGTTCTCTTCGCATTTAGAAGTCTCCGAGTCCGAGAGACAGTTTTCTGTACAAAAATTATTTTTATTTTAGTTTTTGTTTTTTAAAATATTTTTTAAAAAGATTATACCTCGGAGGTTATAACTTACAGATTGAGATATTATCGCCCTTGATCTAATTGTCCATAGAATGATATAATATTGCATGTTGGAAACGTGGAATGAATGCGCCATGGTAAATAGAATAACACACATAATAAGTCGACTTGAACAAATAGCATTAGTGAACAATGAAACGACTCTTTTCTTGATCCCAAAATACGCTGCAGCCATTTACTGTTTGACAGGACGCGGCTTGAAATTGACAGCCGAGTCAATAAAGTGTTTCGTATGAGCATGCGCAGTAACAAGTAATTATTGTTTTGCCGCCATCGTTCGAATTTCAACGAATCCAGTGATGAATCGAGCATTCTAAAATTTGAATTCGGCATCTCATGAATTTTTCCTCAACTGCAACGGGAGCAGATTGGGGTCAGCAAAATAGAGGTTCAAAATCTCCATTAACTTACAATGGCAAGCTCTATAAATCAGCTTCTGATGCCCTGGAAGCTTACATAGAACAATTCGAGCATAAAACACCACATTACAGGAGAAAACCTTCGGAGCTGCTATCGCCTCAAGCAAAGTATTACTACATGGACTCACTTGAAAGAAGCCTCCCTAGTGCTAAATCTCCTGCTAAAAAAGTTGACGATCTCCTGAACTGGGTTAATGAAACTTATGCGAAAGATTTGTCGAGCAGAGTTGAACCATTCGGTCACAGGACAACCCCAGAACTTCCTACAGCAGGTCCGTTCATTTATTACAAATGTAGTCGTACGTAATCACTGTACTAGGTTTCGGTATTTGTGTTTACATAGTGCAGTTTAGGTGTCTTTATGGTGCATTGTTTTCTATAACTTTTGACCATTGTTTCCGGAGACTGGTGGACGTCTTCATTTAGGAACACGAAACGACTGGTCAGCCGTTGCTAACAGAGCCATGTTTCGCACGGACTGTCGCGTCCTTATCAACGAGTTGAATTTCCACAAACAAAGCTACCTACCAAAAAAATACAAAACTTGACAACCAATGTCGCTAACTGGCGACTGAAAAAAATTTTTTTTTGATAAAGTTACATCTGCAGTTAGCATACTCAGATCTCTGTCCGAAAAAATGATTAATGCTACTAAACTGCCTAAAATGTTTGCACTACATTATGTCATGTTTGGCTCTTAAAACAGCTGTTAAATACAGTTTTGTGAATGTTTTGGCGTTTTTTCATTTTAATTAGAACTCGCAAACAATAAGTCTTGAATATTTAACATAACCTGTAAGTTTTTAAATTTTTTGGATTAAGTACATCTTCGTGTCCAGCCACTATTTGGATAAAATTTTTTTTACCTAGTATGTGTTTTTTGTTTTAAAAATAGAACTAAAAAAATTATATAACAAAAGTAACTATTTTATTTTATATTAAATTTAAAAATATTTTATATTAATTTTAAATTTATTATTAAATTTAAAAAAAGCAGATGTGAATTTTACATGTTCAAGCAATAATAATCACTTTCAAACCTATTTAACTTTAAATTCTGTATTCATAGTTAACAGTTAAGTAAGACTCATATATAGTGTATGCTAGGGGCAAGACCTGTTCATTGACCAGTAAGAGATTAACACAACTCTAGCCTTAAAAATGAATGTTTACTTACATTAGAGAATTTTCATAAAATTACACAGTAAAATAATTTTCATCATTAAATGCAGTTATAAATAGAATATTAAAGTTTTTCTGACAAAGAATTTTTCAAAATTTTTTAAAATTAAGATTGAATCATACTTTATAGTCTCATAAACAATCTTGTCTTATCAAATATCAATTCTTCACACAATTTCATTGGAACTACACCATAAGTTCACTGAATTCTATTGACCAGAACTTGTGATATTCAGACCTTGCCATTTGAGGTGAGCAATTCCTCTTGCTTGCGATCACTTGTGCAAAATTGATTTGAGAAGAGCAGTAAGTCTTTCACCTACCTGCCAAAAATCACTCTCCTCCTTGGAGAATACAGACGAAGTTAATTTTTGTGCTTTGTTTTGGAACGTCAAATTTCTGCTTTAATCTTAATTTTGATAACATGTGTTTTATTTGCTAGTACAATTTATTATTTGTATATTACTTTTTTATTTAAGAGTGAGAATGGGAAATAACAGAGAAACTTTAGGATGTGCAGTATCATCATTGCAGGTGTTTTTTTAACCAATTATCACTAAAAGGGAAAATTCCCCACCTCAAAAAATTTAGGCAAGCAGCTTGTGTGCAAAACCAATTATCATGAACACATCTGTTAGCTTACTGTGCTCAAGCATGAAAACATTGTATTTAAAGTTTCTGAAGCTAATTTAAAAAATCTGAACTATCACTACATTAAGACACTGTGCATAAGATTAAGCATTCGAGTTCTGTCCCAGGGTTTGAAATTAGCTGTAGTCCACTAGTCAGCACACTTCTAGTAAATACATTGATGGACTAGCAAACTTGTGTTCAAACTAGTGTGAATGTCTCAATCATTCAATTAATCCAATTTTGATCAAGGCTTATCCCATGCTTCATGGGTGGCTGGATTTGCCCAAATTTGGCTCTGATCTCTCAATTTCTACTCTCAATCTTTCTTGATTCATTGCATCCTCCTTCAAACCAACACTATTGCCCTCCTCCTTGTTCCATGTCTTCCTTAGTTGTCCTTGCTTCCTCTTTTTCCTTAATTCAAACTCCAACACCTTCCTCAAAACATTCCTTCTTGCACGTACCATCTCACTGCCTTTGACAACTGAACCACAGTTTCCTTGAATCCCAACATCTCCATTAGGTTCTATGTCCTCTTTTTCTCTATCAGTATTGCACCACACATTGCTCTCACCATTGCTCTCTCAGTCCTCAAAAAAAAATTTCGTTTTATTTCCCCTTAAACACCATACCTTTCTCTTATGTAACATCATTGATCCTTACTTAACTCCAATAAATCATCCCTATGATCTTATAAAACTTCAAAAGAGCAATCTTATAACAAGGCTTATGGCAATATTAAATATTATAATTACATTTTTGTTCCTTTATTCCATAGCTATCAGGCAGAGTTGGGGGCAAAGTAGGATGATACCAACATCAACCAACAAACATCAAACATTTAATTCTGGTGTCATTTTATCCAATTTACCCTCACCAAGCTCCTCTGTCGTAGACCTGGATAGTAATGCAGAGTCTGATGCCACAGACATTCTTCTTAGCTCATATAAAGGACCAAGGCCAGCTGGTGAGTGTTAATGTAGACCATTACATCCGATTACAGGATTTCAAGGCGTTTGCACTTATATCAAAAGAATGATGACTTTTGTATGAAAACTTGTTCGCTCAACATTAAATTTGCTTGAATAAGTGCATGGCATTGCCCAGCTGAAATCCTGTACTTGTAATCAAAGTTAAAGACAAACATCAATTTGAGAAGTGTTCCACCCATGTACAAGTATTACTTGTGGAGGACCCTACCCTAAACAGATGGGAGGGATAACGGCTCTCTCTGTCTCACACTTGGGATTGGACCTCACTGATAGTTTCAGTGTTCTAAAGCACATTTCAAAACCATATTTGCTAGTAAAATATGCATTTATTACACAAAGATATCAGCATTTTCCAGATGAAGGGACATTGTGGGTGCACAAGCATTAGAGCATATGGTCCTCCTAGACCAGTACCCTACCTTCTGTAACATTTGTGTCTGATAGTTAACTTTTCAATGGCATGCTTGTGATTCAGCTGCATTTGAATGACACAGGAAATGATCATTAAACTCAGTTTCTAAAGTAACTTTTGTTCATCTAGTCTCCAGTACTCAAGAAACCGCTGCTGTATTCAAAGCAGTTGTGGAACATTTGGAAAAGCTCATTGCTTTCTTGAAAAAGAAAAGGATTGTTAGTTCTATTAAATTTGCAGTGGGGAAATGGAACATCAAATTGAAGCTACTATCAATTGTATAATGTTTTTCAACTGACAAAGAAAAAAATAATTTTCAGTTTACTAAATGTTTATTTTTGTTACAGAACAACCTTACACCAAGTCTAGCCTTCATAGACCCACGCCTCATTCCTCAAAGGGCCTGACTACTAGCTCTAAAAGCCGCTCGCGGCCAGATGGTAGTACTGAGTATCCAAGCTGGGTGTCCAGCCTCGGTAAAGAATATCCCAGCTGGGTCGAGGAACTGGACACAACAGCACAGAACCTGCGCAGGAGTCCACTCCGACAGAGTCCTAACAGGTATTCTTATTATGCTTTGTAGCAGTGTATGGAATATATGATTTACGATATAGTCTCTTGATCAGGACTAATACAGGGTTCTAGCTAGTTTTTGTGACCACTGTTTATTTATTCATTTATTTATTTATTTATTTATCTAATTATTTGGAACATTTAGGAACCTAGTGAGGTTCCAAGGAGTAATGATAATAGTACTCGAGGTCCCTTACAAGGATCTTACTCCAATGGTCAGAGCAGCAATGACAGAAATTGATTGTATTAGCGAAAAACTACTGATAAAGAGGATCGTTAAATAAAACTAAAGGAATGCCATAACTACACAGAATATAATTATTACATGTAAACTAAATAATCGCAAATTAAGACGACAGGAAAGCGAAAAACACAGGCGTGCCAGCAAAGGTTATAAGAAGTCTAGCAAGTGCAAGGAGAGAGCAGATTAGAGCAACGACATAAGGGACAAATTATACGCCACGAACGGATATTTTCCACATCAAATGTGTTGTCAAGAAGATCAAGAAAGAACCGCTTAAGGCGAAACTTAAAAGCAGATATAGAACAGGAGGAACGGATATTGATGGGAAGGGAGTTTCAAACGGGGCAAATACACACAAAAAGGAGTTACAAAAAGTGGAAGAATAAGTGAGAGAGGTCAAGACCAGAAGAGCCACGACGAGTTGAAGATGTAGAAAAGTTTACCAACTGAAGGATATTGATAGAGATTTCATCTTTAAGATAGCGGTAGAGAAAAAGAAGACCCAGATATTCGTAAAAGTACAGTAGGAGAGCGGCAAAAGTTTAAGGCGCATTTCGCATAATTGAGCGAGTGGCTCTTCTCTGTACGCGTTCTAGATTGTGTATTAAGTACAGTGAACCTGACAAACGGAATCGAAGGCACGGATAAAGTCAAGGTAAAGTACGTCAATTTCATCCCCGCTATCAAAAGCTTTACCAATATCGTGGAGGACACAGAGTAGTTGGGTAGTGCAAGATAAACCGTGACGGAAACTGTGCTGTAGAGCAAACAGATGGTGAATGATAAATTCAACAAGTATCCGGGCAACACACTTTTCCTATGCGGTAATTTGCAAAAAGAGCTCTGTTTCCTTTTTTAAGACGAATTACATGTATACATTTGAAATCTCAACAAGCAACCCATGTGTGCTTAATCTGTGCAAAGGAGTAGTAACTTGTTTAATTTCGACCAGTCACAAGAGAATACGCTCAAAGGTGACCATCTGTGTTCTAGTAAGTTATTATTAACAATTTATATGGTAAAAGATATCAGTTTTGCCTCTTTGTACTACCGTTGTTGGAGAACGTTGGTCCTCTGTGTTAGCTGAAATTTAGAAAAGATAAAATAAAATCAACAAAGAGATTAATGGAAAGAAGTTTGAAAATCAATGGCTTACCTTCCTCACACTCGTGCTAAGTTCATCCCTGCGTTAAGACCCAATGCTTGCTTATAGTATGTTAATTTTCTTTTTTGACGTACTTTCCCAAATTTGGTGTATGAATTAAAAATAATTGAAAAATATGTTTTGTGTGAAAGCAAACAGTTAAATACTGTCCCGGATCTATAATGGAGATTTCAAGAAAAATGTTTCGCTCCTTAACGCTGGCCTTGCCATCTCAGGCATCTGATTGTTTTGTGTGTTTTGGAACGGCCATATCGTTTTAAGAACGGCATGTTTAGGTTTCAAGAACAAACTCTCTCAAACTTCCAACTCAAATCTTATTTTCGTTCTCTCCCAATAACTAACTAGACAGTGAAAAATCACAAACGCAAGGTATGACAGAACTTTTACTTTTTCAAAATATGCAAGACAAAACGAATGCATGTTGCTAGGTTGCAGAAACGTATCACACAATATCGGGGAGCCCAATGTTTTCGACAAGATCTCAAAACGAAAAGAAGCATTTATGACGCTGTTACTTTAATAAAATTGCTAACTTTTTGTTCATCGTTAGGTATCTGTCCGGATCGTCTAAACCCGATGCAGCCAATCAAAGCTCTTCAAGCAATAATCCTAGTCTGAAGATTTCTGATTTGTACCGTAAGACAACCTCTGCAGGCTCAACTAAAGGAAAATCGAAGTCCTTGTACTCTCCCTCTAAAGCGGCCACTGATTGGTCTGACAGTGCCAGCGTAGACACTGAAGTTCTTCTTTCACAACCAATTTATGGCGTAGAACCAGTAAATATGGGTGGAGATCTCCATAAATCAGTACACGAAGACAAGAAAATATCAAAACTAAAAAAGGAAAATACCAAGAAACTCCGAAAGAGTCTTGAAAGGTCCTCAAAAACTGTGACATTCTCCGAGAGAAAGTCTAGGAAGGATACTCCACGAAGGTCTCAAGTTGATGACTTCCCAACGGGAGACACAAAGGAGACTCTTCACTCATCTACTAGACAGGATCCCAGAAGTGAGTCTCCTGTTCATAGATATAAGGACCTTTCTCCCTTGAGGAGTACTGACATTTCACCGCACCCTGTTGAAAAACTCTTACCCAAGCCCCAGTATAGTTTATATTCTGATGGTCGGCTGCATGATACAAGCATTATAGACTCGACTGAGTTACCCATGACACACAAATACCCTGGTCCATTTTCTTCAACACTAGAACAAACTAAGTCGAGCTATGGAAGCGTTCTAGAGACGAATGAACCGTCACATTTGCAAGTTAAAAACCCTCAGTCTCCCTATACTAATTCAGAAAGGTTTGAAAAATCTTTTATCTCTGAGAGAAGACCAAATACGGCTTTAAAAGTGAATACACAGTCTTATTTGATGACAAGTAAATCAGAAAAACAACTTTGGAGAAAACAACATCCATTTTACAACACCCCCAACAAAACAGCGTCATCATCTAATAAACAATTAGCCTCATACATTACCCCTGACAACACAAGTTCGTCAATTCATAAACAATTTTCTTCACCTTACCCCAACCCAGGCAACACAACTTCATCCTCAAAACAAAAACAACATGCATCACGTTATGTAAAAGCAGCAAATCCTTCGTATACAACGCAACGCACACTTAGTAAGTCCTCAAATTACACCTCTCCACTTAACGTTCATGTTTCTTCTGGTAAAGACGAAAGTGATATAGATTCAATGGGTACGGATAAGGTTCTCAGGCAGTCACCTACTGGAATAAGGATGCGCAAAATGCTAAGGGATGCCAGCAGTATGTACCCTACCAAAGGCTTGTTGGACACAAGGGATACGAGTAATATGTTCGCTAGCAAGAGCTCCTGGGTCGCAAGGGGTGACAACAAGATATACACATCACCAAAGAGTCACATCAAAGGTTAGTGATTAGCTCAAAAGCTTCAAAACGTATGCTGGTGTTTATTGCCTCGTTTTGCTTCTGTTTTGATTGTCAATCTTGCCTGATCCTCGACCAAAACTAAATGGACCTTAAGCAACGATGACGGGAACGTGAACGACGACGGCTCCGGGAAATCACCTTTCTGGTTTACTCTTAATTTCTTTGTGCGGTTCATTAAGATTTTTACTTCTTTTCTTTTTGTTTGGTGAAAAGAAAAAAGATTTAATGTTTCTCTATGAAGCTAAAC